>JBBPMK010000191.1:0-40718 GCA_038090295.1 Boletus semigastroideus
GGTATTCCCGAGGAATATATCCAGGCGGTCGCCATGGTCTACAAAGAGGATCCCACATTAGTGAGTACAGAGTGCTGCTT
The DNA here is from genome assembly GCA_038090295.1 of Boletus semigastroideus. Classification (NCBI taxonomy): domain Eukaryota; kingdom Fungi; phylum Basidiomycota; class Agaricomycetes; order Boletales; family Boletaceae; genus Boletus; species Boletus semigastroideus. The sequence goes on from JBBPMK010000191.1 coordinate 81, forward strand.
TTACCGCAGTGCGACAATAACTTTTCTTGACAGGGATCTCCGTACGACGTCGGGACAAACGACACCCTGACGTGCATGACATCGTTGTCCATCTGCTAACCCTTCTTGACGTTTACCAGACCTGAATATAAACGAATCGCTTCATTCCAGGGCGATTTCTATTTCCACGCTCTACGGCGTTATACAATGCGTCACCCATCACGCACACAAAATGTTTGGAGTTTTCGTGAGTTCCAGTCTGTTTACTGACAAGCACCCGACGAGTGCTCATTTTGTAATCAGGTCTGGAAGAGAAATAAAACCACTCCAACCCTAGGATCCTTCCGTGGAAGCGAACTCCAGGAATTTTTTGACATCACCGGGAGGTCCGATTGGGTCGGTACGGATGCCATCAGTGGGTGATTCGTTTGTCCGAGTAACCATCCGACTGACGCGGGCCTGCCTTCACAGCCAACTTTGCACATAACCTCAATCCGAATGATCCTCCTGCTGGTTATCCAATTGGAGCGGTGTCGTCCCTGTTGGCGAATCTCCACTGGCCGCCATACTACCCCGATTGTCCTCTGCTTTTGACATTTGAGGACGCGGATGCGTTGACGTTGACGAACGACACGTTCAGGGCTGAACAGTTCAACGTTTTAGACTAGGTGCAGGAGTTGACGGGATTGTAATCGAGTGGCGAAGATGCAGACGGCTATGGGCAATCTTAACGTTTAGATGGTGTCGAATCGTGCGGTATAACATGAACATTTCGAGTCAGACGATCGGACGCTCGAGGTACTTACTGGTGCAGAAGCCGGATGTTTTCAGCCGAACGACACTCGTCCACCTCCCTTTTCGGGTCGCGTGTGGCCCACGAGTCCGGGACACCAGAATCATACCGGTGAAACCTGATAGGATCAATGATTACCTTTGTTATCAAACCGTTCGTTCCTGACCGATGCATCTGAAGATTGAGTACCACATGAAGCTTTCAGCCGATGAACATCACTGACTATGGTGCCTCGGGCCATCGACTCCGTAATAGATGCGGTACCTGGTGATCAGACTGCAGCGTGTTGCAGTGTTGAAGCGGACCCGGACGCGATTACATCTGCCAGAACACGTTTGGACTTGAGGAGTTTCTCAACGTCTCACAACGTCGTTCCGGAGACCGCACGCAATCTTTACGCAGGCATACTTACAGCTTCAAAGGCCTATGTAACTTTTATGATTGATCGTGAACGTTTAGATGCGTCTATCCACATAGTCCAGAACACAAATACATCTCCGCGTTCCGGGTAATTTCTATTTGCAAGGCACCACTGTTGACATACGCTACATTTCGTACATAGACAACTAGCTTACCTTTTTTGGTGCTTTACTCACACACGTCGGTCCCTACTATTGCCTCGTTTAGTTCGACGCATTCCTCAGTCGTTTCACTACGTTCGACTGAGGTATGCAATTACTTACACTCGTTATAGTCCTCACTGACATGTACCCTACCTCACAGTTCATTAACCACGTCATACGCAAGATATTTGGAGCTACGAGCCGATCGACTGACATACATCAGAACCTCGATCATTCTTGGATGCAGTTTGGATAACTTCGTTCCAGGCATAGCTTCTTTTTACCGCTGGGTACGTCGACTGACCTGCTCAAATTACCACCTCAACCTTCAATGCACACCCTCGATCCAAACGTACCTGCAGATAGCTATCCTGACGTGCTGCCTATCCGATATTTACTAACTTCAATACGGGCAGCCATCGATGCAGCTTTTGAATCTTGAGGACGCGAACGTGCTTACGTTCACACAAGACACGACCAGAGTCGATGAAATTGTATTTTTGGATCACTTTCAATCGAAAATGGGTCTTTAACTCTCGGGGGCACAAATCGAGTTGGGGGTTATTTTAGACAGACATGCTTTCCTTACTCGCCAGTGTTACAGATACAGCCTATATATGTAGAGGCGACGGTTGAACGCACCTCCAAAGCCCATGACAAAGGATACAAACTGATATGCAGCGCATTACAATCCAAGCGCCTCTCGAACCGACTTCCACTTGTGTCCCTCCCACGCCTTGTTGCCGCAGTCTGCATTTTCTGGGACGTCCTTGTCGGCGAAATTGTCCCAGCCCGAACTCAGTCTTCCTTCTTCAGACTTGCTCTGTAAAAATGTCTGCTTCACAAATCCTTCTGGAAGTTCTGTGACGTGCATGACTGGCACAGGAGGGTCGCGTGCCTCATAGAGTGCACCAATGGCAGCGAGAGATGTTCGTTCGCCCTGGATACGGAACGTGGCATCGTGCAGGGATGTCGCAGGGAGTGTGGTGAGAATGTGAGCCACAAATCCTACAAGAAGGTGAGATAATTCGCATGAGACGTGGTGTGTACTTTCCCGAAACGTCGTCCAAGGACGTAAACGAAGAGAGAGCAGTGTGTTTACCCATGAGGTGGAATTTGCCCAGTTCGACGCCAGTCAACCAGGGGATGAACTCCATGAAGACGCCACTCTGATTCGAGTACGGATAAGTCCATCCCTACCACAAGGGATACGGATAAGACCCACATAGATGCGCAGCACAGGGATCCCAAGAGACTTGACATAGTCTTGTAACTTATGATGAGTCGTTCGGTTATCAGACGCCAGGATCGACCACCTTACTAGCAAAGTCGGACTTGATCGCCAAGTGACCTTCCTTGCCGCCCTCTGTCGGCATTCCGAATTCGGAGGGTACGAACAACTTCACGCCGGCATCCTTGGCTGCATCGGCGATAGGCTGTTGTGCAGGGAGCGCACCATATGCGAGTGCAGAGATGACGACTTGCACGTTGTTTTCCCGGAGGATGGATGCGAGCGCCTTCACGTCGGTATACTCCACGGTAGCAATCGTGGCACCTTGGACAAGGGGGCTCTGGGTTGAGCTGCTACCGGGGCGTGCAAGCGCCACGACGGAAGCGCCGCGGTTCAGCAGCGCCTATCCTGAATAGTATGAGTCCGATCGATCTTTTTAAAGACGGAACGTGCCTGCACAATGCGACCACCGATAGTAGGACCAGCCCCTGCGACCGCGAACGAGGTGTAGGGCATCGCGATAGTAGTCGTGGAGGTGGGGGAAATGGTTGAACGCTGGCGAGGGAAAACCCCCGTGTGTCTCCGGATGATTTGAGTTTATCGGAGGTCGATAGATCGGAGAATGCGCGAGAGTGACCTTCAGTCTGTTTCCCATGACACCACGAAGGTCACTTCGCACGACGGAGACCACGTGGCACGCCATTCCCATGACACACTCCCAGTGGCGGGGTACTTGCCTCAAATTCATGAAGATCCAAATCTTTCAGCATCGTGTTCATGTAAGTCACGTTTTTCTTGAAGGTTCAACGTTGGCAATGCAAGAGTCAGAATTCAATGGCTTGGTGGATTTTGCAGTGCTACTAATACTACCAGACGTTCACTATTGATCACCAAAGGGCGGAACACGGTGACCCGAAAGAAGAAATACCGAACACTCACCGCGTGAGTGGAGCATGTTCTATCTGAGATAGCATTCGGGACTTGTGGCCCATAAATATGCCAGTTGATCAATGGAGTCGAGCCCACAATCTGCACGAGACCCATACCTCAGATGGTATCAGTTCGCTCTTTCACCTCACCCTCCCTCCAAGCGTTCGCACTCGTTGCTCATGCACTCTCCATCTCAAGGTCAACGGAGGCACTCACAGTCACTCTAGACTATGGCACGTTCCAGGGATTCGACCCAACCGGAGACACCGAATCGTTTCTTGGCATGCCCGTTGCACAACCCTTCTAAGTTCTTCAGAATGACGATTCGCATGTCACAGTCTGAATCGCATTACCAGCGTGGGGAAACTTCGTTTCAACACGCTGGTGGCCCCTCTGCCATTTGATGGCGTTCGAAATGCGACCTGGTTTGGCGCTGCTTGTCCACAGCAACCCACGCTGGGACTCAATGAGACGTTTCCAGAAAATCCAGGACTCGCTGGCGTCATGCGGTACATCGGGGAGCTACTGCCCAGCAGCTTGGTCACCAATTCGTCCGAGGACTGTGGGGTGGTTTGGTATCTTGTCTTGCCGTTCACTGACGTGAAAAGGCTAGGTTTGTATTTGAATGTCATGAGACCTGCAGGCGTCTCTGTGGGAGCCAATCTTCCTGTCATCCTCGTAAATTCGTTTTTCGAGACAATGGATTCATCTCTCACTTGATTGCAGTTCACATATGGTGGTAATCATTTCTTAACTACGGTGACCTGGGATGTAGGACGCTCATTGAAACCCAAACACCAGGGGCATTTGAAAATGGAGATGCGTCTGGGTACAACAGTACTCACATCGTTTCACGCTCGCTTGGTTTGAAATCGCCCATTGTTTTCGTTTCGTTCAACTATCGTTTGAATGGTGAAGTTCGCCCGATCAAATTCAGGATCTGGTAGCTGACAAGGAATGATAGCATTTGGATTCCTCGGTGGGAAAGAGGTACAGGCCGCTGGACTTGGGAATCTCGGCCTTCTCGATTGTAAGCACGTGCACATGTTCATGCCCCCCAGGCTGATTAACGCATTCATGCAGAACGATTTGTCCTCCAGTGGGTCCTACGATACATTTATCTGTTTGGCGGAAATCCCCAAAAGGTGATTTTGTGAGTGGTGCTGGTGCACTCATTAGGCACTAGGACTGAAATGCCACCGTCGTAGGTGGGGGAAAGCGCCGGCACAAGTTATGTACTGTCCCAAGTAGTTGCTTCTGACAGTCAACTAGACGGACTATTCCACGGAGCCGTCATGGTAAATTTTGTTTAATCGAGACCCGCAGGATGTTGACGAGCTGTTTAGCAATCTGGTTCTGCATCTCCAGTGCATGATATCACGTTTCCGCAAGCACAAAACAACTACGACTTCCTTGTGGCACAGACGAACTGCACAGATGCGAACGACACTTTGGATTGCCTCAGGCAAGCACCTTACGAGTTGATCCACAACGCCGTTTTACAGACGGCTTCCTTACTTTCCTACCAGGCAGTGGAAGCCCTTGATCGACGGGGTCGTTGTGAAACAACCGCTCAGGAAATCGCTGCGACAGGGGAAATATACGCAAGTACCCGCGATTCTGGGGGATGTCGATGATGAAGGAACGTGAGTCATGTCTTTGCAAGCGCATGAATCCCACGCATACGCTTCAATACGTTTTTTCCAGGCTCTTCTTGTTGTTCAGCTTCAATGTCGTGTGAGTGTCATTTGGGGCGAGTCTTCAAAGCCCGATTGGCTGACGCGATCGAGCAGCAACAAACGAACGTTTGCGGACTACATGCAAATAAAGTATGTATGCGAGCTATAGCGATTTGCGTGTCATCTCCACTCACAAAATCGAGATGATAGCTTCCTTGTCGGTGTCAGTGATGCGGTGATCGACAAAGTCGCAAGATTCTGTCCGAAAGACCCCACTGTGGCACGTATCGGCTTGGTATTTCTTAATGATGGTTGACGTCCTATGATAGGGATCTCCATACGGTACCGGCGAAAATGATACTCTGACGTAGGTCTCGTTAGCGTTCACTTATCCCCTTGATCTCGCATTTCCATTTCGCAGCCCGGAGTACAAACGAGTTTCTTCATTCCAGGGTGATTTTTATTTCCAGGTTCCACGCCGATATGCTCTGAGATATTTGTCTTGAACACAAAACGTTTGGAGCTATCGTGAGTGATCCACGGATGCGTATGGGTAGCCTGATAATCCTTTTGATCCAGTCTGGAAGCGGTATAAGTTTGATCCAGGAAATATATAACCTCACCGGATCTCCAGATTGGGTGGGCACGGACGCGCTCGGTGGGTGACACTGACAGGTTCGATGTCGTCCGTGCACGCAATCAACTTATCATCATCTCTCTGCCTTTTATAGTCAACTTTGCGCATGCGCTCGACCCGAACGTCCCACGTGGTGGCTACCCTTCTGGTGCCGCTTCGTCCCAGCTTTCCGACGTGTTTTGGCCGCGATACGAGCGCCATTCGCTGCAGCTGTTGACAATTGAGGACACGAACATGCTTGGCATCACCAACGACACGTATAGGGTTAAGCAGATGAATTTTTTGGACAAAGTACAAGATCTCATGGGCTTGTAATCTTGAGTGGGCGTGGTCAACTCGGGAATCTCGCATCGGTCGGTTACGCGGTGACCGCTTCTTTTTCATTCGGCGGTACGGTAGGCAAATGACGGAGCTCAGCAGTAGTTACAAATCAAATACTTATCCTGATAGGCAGCACGATGGCAGGGACGACGGCGACGGTGATGATGCATGTGTGGTCCAGAAGTAAGGCTAGTCGATGTGGCCATTGATGATGCAGCGACGCACACACAAGCACTCCGTTTTCAAAACATGCTGTGTGTCCACAAGTCTTTGGGTCGGTCCGGATCAGGTTGTATCCTCCTCAGCCCATGTTCTACCTCGGCGTTGCCAGTACACGTCGTAGGATGGACTGCACAACAAAAATCAATAATCAAGGTAAATGTGGCGTCCCATCGAAGAGCAATGTGCGCTCGTCGAACGCTCGAGGCTGACTGCAACGATAGGAATGAGGAATGAGGGAGACGGGGGCGCCGAGGTTGGCGTCGATGCTGCATTTGCCTAAGCGAGCTGGACTCCGTCGGAGATGCGGCGGCAAGTTAGCCGAGCATCTGCTCACGATTCGAGGTCAAAAGCGAAAGAAAAGGTTACCCATCGCAAGTACTTGCAGTACTCAACGCTGGTATGTATCCGGCTTCTCGTCGATCGATTCTTCAAGTTACTTGCAGTCATTGAAGTTACACTCAAGTGTCAAGGAAGACACATGCATGAAACACAAGATATACTTCTCGTCTTATTATGTCAAATTATGTGATGCCAAGCCCCAGACACAACGTGTGTCATGCAGGATTAAACTTCCATTTCGTCATGTTCGTGATGCCAAGCCCCTCGGCGACGCCGCGCTCCGTGTTGGCATGGCCTTCGGCAGCACCTTAAACTAGACTAGATAAGTATCAAGACCTTCTCCCACATTGTGGCTCAAACCCGGACCCGGTGCTGACTCGCGGTTCATTCGAGTCACTCAGATACTAGGTAACGATCAGCTTTTCCGAGACCAACTCACTTCTTCATGTCGTCGGAACTACTCACCGCTTTGAAGCTTCTCAGTCTAAACGACTATGCATCAAGTACGGCTCTTCTTTTTTTTTTTTTTTTACCTCTATGGACAATGTGTCTAACTAGCTAATTTTAGCCGTCGTCATGACCGTCGCCGCATATGACTATGGTGAGCGATTGGTTTGCGATCAGTACATCCTGTTCATGACCACCGGAACGTCCAAACACAGTTCTCACCTTTGCAGGAGAGGTATCGTATCTTTATGTTCACATCCGTTCTTGTCGTTGACGATCTACGCAGGTAAAGTATATTTGGGTAAGGGTCTTTTCAAGCATGACATGTATAGCATTTTCGATAATTCACAGCAACGACCCCGGACTTGGGTCACTATCGTGTTTGCTTTGGTATGTACAACGCTTTCAGATAGTATATTTTATTCTGAAGTGACTGCTACAATAGGTCCGTTATGTCGGTCTTTGTTCGGTTTTGTACGTCCGTTGTCCATTGGGGCTTTTCCGATCATAACTAACACTTAACTCATTGTCAAGCGCCGTCTCGCTATGTATGTTCGGGGTTCCACATAAATGTCCTGAGCTGAATCAGATTTACAGTCGGCAGCACTTTTTTTCCTGGACCTTTACTAGTCAGTTTCTTCAAGTGTTACACCTGAGTCGTTGCTAACGATGCTGTTCCGACAGGCGTGCGTGCCTTGATTTTCAAACTAACCATGACCTTCTAATGGTGAAACAGATGTAAGCCTAACAAATCACTGGCATCCATGGTGTGATACTGAAATTGCATATCTAAAAGGCGAAGTAGTGTACACAGTGTCTATTTGGACATACGCAGTTTTCCTTTTCGGCACGGATTGTGAGTTACCTTGCTCCCCCTGACCGCTTCGCTCACTATGTTGTAGTGATGATGATTCTGCGTGTGTATGCGATGTGGAGTCGATCCAGAATTATCCTTTGGAGCCTCTTGTTCATATATGCGGCGGAAATCATCACCACCGTAGTTCTTGCTGGAATTTACGAAAATCCCAATACGCACTCCTCAGGTAAGCACTACGTCGACAATGTACAACGTCACCTCATTCCTCCCTGTCCTTCCTAGTGACAGTCGCCCAAATTCTGAGTTTTACATTGTGCACGCAGTCATTAGTCGACACGCCGCAGGCGATTAACACAATTGTCGTCATCCCGCGATTGGTTCTCGCCGCTATGCTCGTGATTCTTGCTGTCATCCAAAACCTGAAACAGTCCATTCGGATGTACAAAATCACGAAGCAATGGCAACCCAACCACTACATGCAACTATTAGTGAGAGATGGCATCGTCTATTTCCTCGTGTACGTCCCCATGTTCCTGTCCCGCGAGTGGCGCTTTACCCACATCCCTTACTCGGTGTGCAAGTACTGATTTCCCCTTTATCTTTTAGCAACGTGCTCACCCAGATCACTGCGCTGCTCGCCCAAGCAAACGGCGCCCTCAACAGCATCACGATCATCTTCATGCTCGCGTGCGCCTATGCCACCTTTTTCCCTCTCGCGCCGCGGTTCATCATTGGGATACGTGAGCTGTACGATCGGGACGCACGTGGTCGGGTTCACATGGATACCGGGTTCGGCGTGCGTTCGCAGCTGAATACGGGCGTCGAGACGGGTCTCACGACGATGGCGTTCACGGACGGTAATCGAGGACAGCAGCAGGGCGAAGATGAAGCAGAGTTGGGCGACACGCACAGTATCGAGATGGCGTATTTGAGAACGTAAAAAGGCTCGCGTTAGGGGCTGGGGATGAAATTAAAATCGGAATCGGACAGTTGGGCAACGGAGGTTAATGGTTTTACTTTGGCGGCTCGGATGGGTAGATGAGAAGTATACCACTCCTGTAATATATGGACTGAGTGAACACAGCATTTATAGCGACCATACGAGCTCGTTCATTTGTTCATTTGTTACTGTTGGGTGGGTGTCTTTGAATGAGGACAAGCAAAGTCCGCAGGGTAAGATGGTGAGAGGAGTGTGACTGTTAACAGCTGACCCTAGTCTAAAACTAGATTCGACAATGGCAGAACGTCCGATAAATGTATGCATACCACCACCGTGGAACAGCTATAAGAGCTCTCAATTGTTCCCGCCACTCGAACTGTCTGCTAGGAAAGTTGTCAGTGTCATTCTTCACTACGTCCACCCAAGAACCAAACCCAAACGCTGCCGGTATCTGTTTCCATGTCTTTTGAATCTCCGCGTTCCGCCACGCTTCCAAATTCGCCTTGCACGCAGCGCAAAACAACTTTTCCCGTTCCTGCCGCCAATGTTCAAATGGCTGTCTGGCGATCACGGCGTCCGACCAGAGTCGACACGGGTGCGCCGCACAACTCGATTTAACGACACAATTGTTGGATACGCGCAGAGACTGCGAGCCGGATTTGATATTATTCGAGGGTGCTCTTCATGAGGATCCACGATCGTAGGTTCGCGGGGGATAGCGAACACTGGGAACCCTGGAATCCATAACCGTTGACGATGACGTCCAGAGGGCAGGAGACGGCGCATTGGTACATGGCCAACGGGAGGGGTGATTTGAGATCCATGTCGTGCAAGAGATTCATCACCAAAAAGTTGTGCGAGTCACCGCCAGTGATGCCTTGGAATAACGACAAAGTGTTGGACGAGGATATTCTCCTGGCGACCCTCAGGTCAAATGCGCAAACCAAGCGTGCTTTCGCCTCGTGTACGAGCCATTCGATGCCATACTTTCCCCCAAGTGTAAGAAAACAGAGAGGGCAGAAAGCGGCACTTTCTCGTAGAACGGAAGGGGGAAACTGTTGTAAGGATGTTTTCGTCAGCCACGCGTCGACAGTAAGACGTTCCATGGCTTTGAGTATGATTTAAATGTTGGTAGCCGCATCATGGGGTCTACGACGGGACATCCTTCAATGAGCTCCCTGGATTTCGAATTCTCTCCGCCCTCTCCGGGTTCGATGCAGTCAAACATGTCTTTGAAGACTGTAGAGTAGGGGCCAAGGTGCTGCGATGAACCCGAAAGTGTTTTCCCTGAGCAGCAAGCTGCCAGCTTCAGTCACGTCATCAGCACAAAGAGGACTCAAGTTGGTCTCGACTCTCGCACGCACAGCCCGAGTTGCAAGTGTATTCTCCGGGTCGTTCGGCGCCGCTCAAAAAGAATTGGTGAGCATACATCATCAATCCGGCTCGGTGCTAGCACAACCGGATGTAGCGGTCATTCATTTGACGGAAATGAAAAGCCCTGCGACCTGCGCTCACTAGGCTAAAATGTGGCCAAGGGAAACGTAGTTCCGCACTCTCAAACAGTGTTTCTCGTCAAAGCCGTCACCGTTTCTATCGCATTTCATGTCCTCCGAACTACAGTCCGTTTTGGAACTCATCGTTCTAAACAACTATGCAACCGGTACAGTCATCTTTGACCCTGTCGATGATTCGTCTGATTATGCCAACGTAGTCGCTATCATCACTGTCGTTGTATATGATTATAGTGAGTAATGCGTGTGTGCGTTTCTGGTTCCTCGCCGCTACAACGCCAAACCCACAGTCCTCACTTTCTCGAACGAGGTATCGCATTTATTCTCCATGCGTGTCTCGTAGTTGACAATCTCCACAGGTAACATACTTTTGGGTAAGGAGTTATCGTTTTTCACCCCACAGAAATTTTCAAGCACCTTCATAGGGGAGGCCCTAGACTTAGACTTCCTCAATGTTTGTTGTCGTACGACAGTCTTTTCGAGAAGTTTACTAAGCGTTCTGAATTTACAATCCTAATAGGTCCGTTGTATCGGTTTTTGCTGGATCATGTACGTCTGTAAGTAAAGACATGGCAATGGCATCCTGAATCATCCTCTGGCACTACCTCGCTCAGTGCGTTCAATTACGCAAACCTAGGTTCTTTGTCTCGACCAGTGCATTCGTAGCTGGCAGTTCTTTCTATTGGAACCCGGACTAGACAGAGGGTAAATACTGTACTAGGTAAGTAAGGATGAATGTGAGAAGTGGGGTAATAGCTTACCTCCAGTCGAGTGGCACGAGACTGGAGGAAAGGTGAACGAACGGAGGCGTCGAGTATACGCGATGTCCGTAAAAGGAAATGGAGGAAAACAATGGTAAATGGTTATCTACAGTAACGTAGGTCTGGATCTCCAACACTTTCTTTCCTGGTCCTCAATCAGCTAGTCTCTTCCCGCTGTCAGTCCACCTTTTCACTGATGATGATATTCCAATAGACGTACGTACCCCGACTTTCAACTAAGCCGTCTCTTTTCTAACAGTGAAAAAGATGTAAGCGTATCGATTTGTCGACATGCACGATGAAACTTTGTGTCGCGGGGGCAGAGTGATATATCTATTGTCAATTTGGACATTTTTAGTGTTCCTTTTTGCCACAGATCGTAAGTTGGCCCCTTAACCTCATCTCTCACTTGGTTGATTTAGGTTATAGTGCTGATAATGATCATGCGTGTCTACACGATGTGGAATCGTTCCAGAACGATTCTTTTGTTTATTTATGCGGTGCAAATGGCCACCACCTCGGTCGATAATGGCATCTACGATACATATCTCCCAGGTACGTAGCTAATCGAGTGTATTGCCAGCACTGCCTAGCCCCATCCATTTTTTCAGTGACCGTCATCCGAATTTCCAGATTTTCGTTTTGCAATCAATCAGTCGCTAATATCCCACACGTAGCTGGCATACTCGTTATAGTTCCACGGCTGACCCTGGCCGCTGCGCTCATTATTCTTGCTGTCGTCCAGATCCTGGAACAATCATTTGTGATGTATAAGGCAACGAAGCAATTCCAGCTCAACCGCTACATGAAACTGCTAGCGAGGGACGGGATTATTTATTTCTTTGTGTATGTCCCATCGTCCCGCGTTCTAGAGTCGTCGACAATTACCCGTACAACTGCTACCGACGGAGACGTTTTCCCTTTGCCTTTCAGGAACGTGTTGTACCAACTCCTCTCGCATCTCGACCCAGCCAACGCTGTACCGAACAGCACAGTGACACTCTTCCTGGTCACGATCGCTTATATGACATTTTACCCACTCATCCCTCGATGCGTACGGGAGCTGTTTGATCGTGACGCGCGTGGCCTGCGTTGTCATATCGATACCCGGTTCGGCGTCTGTTCACAGACGAGTACCGATCTGGACACGACCGTGTCTGCGATGGTGTTCGTGGACGACGAAGCGCAGCAGGATCTTGAGGGCGGAGGGTGAGATGGGCGATGCGGGCGACATTGAAGTGGTTCGTGGAGTGCCGCATCTGATTTGAATGTCGATTCTCCTTGAAGGGATGGGATGGTGGTGCGAAGAACACGGAGTTCCTCCGGTAGGGACTTGCGTGTAGACGTGACGAGTACGGGGTTGGTCCGATCGCAGCGCCGTCAAAGAAGGAGGTGGCAATGTGGAATCCAAGAGGCTGAACAAGATTTGATCCGCGAGATCACAATCTGAACTAGGGCAACAGCGGATCGTGATGGTCCGGTGAGGTCAAGGATCATGAATGAAAGGGCAGACGTGGAGAGGGACGCGAGAGAGAGGTGGGAGGGATATCCGACAAGGACAGGCAACGCACGAAAGTCTTGGAAGAGACCTTCGGGCTCGTTTGACGTAGCCACGTAGCAAGACAGGCAAGCAGGCTGAGATGTCGTTCAAGTGAGTCGAGCGAACGAGAATCCGAAACATACGAGTGAAGCTGGCGAGCCGAGAATCATGTCGGGTTCCAGTGGTTGACAATGATGGAATGAAGATGATCGATTTACTCCACATCAAGCTTGATCCAGGGCGGTGCGGCGCTGGTGAGTGGACTGGTTCGCACAGGTGGTGGGCGGTGCACAGAGTCCAATTGACAAGGCGACATAACTTTGGATTGGTTTAGTGATCTGGTAGCACATGTAATCCCACTTAGAATTAGTGTTTTGTTGGCTGACTTAAGTTTCCGAGCCCTTCTACGGTCGTGGAACGCCACAAGGCATTGTCCATTGCCAGTGTTATGTAAGCCATCATCCCGACGGCATCATCAACCTTATCAAGTGCAGTGCGGTCTTCCTCGTTTGTTGTCGTTAAGGCTTTCAGTCTCAACATCAACTCGCACGCACAGCCTGTGGCAAGTGCACATGTGTTCTCCGGGTGGTTCGGTGCGATCAACTTGAAGAATTGGTGAGGAGAGGACCAAAATCAGCGCTAGTATGTAATAGACCGGATATAGCGGTCATTTCATTCTACGAGCGGCAATGAAGAGCCTGCCCTCAGTGGGTTCGAATGTCTAAAGGTGGCTTACACTTCCAATTGTTGTTTCTCGTCAACGGCGTCACCGTTTCCATCGCGTCTCATGTCCTCCAAACTACGGTCCATTTTAAACCTTATCATTCTAAACAACTATGCAACCGGTACAGTCATTCTTGACGCTATCATGATTCATCTAACACGCCAACGTAGTCGCTGTCGTCACTGTTGCTGTATATGATTATAGTGAGTGATGCATGACCTGGTGTGCGTTTCTTGTTCAACGTCAAACTCGCAGTCCTCACTTTTTCAAAGGAGGTATCGCATTTCTTCTCCACGCATGTCCTGTAGTTGACAACCTCCACAGGTAACGTACGTTTGGGTAAGGAGTTGTCGTTTTCCACCCCCACACAAATTTTCAAGCATCTTCATAGCGGAGGCCCTGGACTTGGATTTCCACAATGTTTGTTGTTGTACGTACAGTCTCTTCAAGAAATTTACTAAATTCACAATCCCAAATAGGTCCGTTATATCGGTTTTTGCTGGATCATGTACGTCCATAAGCAAAGTCATGGCAATATCATCCTGAACCGTTCCCCAGCGCCACCTCGATCGGTACGTTCGGTTACGCAAACCTAGGTTCTTTGTCACGACTAGTGCATTTGTAGCTGGCAGTTCCTTTTTTCCTGGCCCTCAACAAGTTAGTCTCTTCCCGCTTTACGACTACCTTTTCACTGAGGATGTTATTCCAATAGACGTACGTACCCCGACTTTCAACTAAATCATTTCTTTCTAACAGTGAAATAGATGTAAGCAGATCAATATACCGACATGCATGACGGGACTTTATATCGCAAAGGCACGGCGGTATATCTATTAGCAAATTGGGCACTTGTAGTGTTCCTTTTTGCCACAGACCGTGAGTTGGCCCTCTGATGCGATCTTTCGATTGGTTGATCTGAGTTATAGTGGTGATGATCATGCGTGTCTACACGATGTGGAGTCGTTCCAGGACGATTCTTTGGATTCTTCTCTTCATTTATGCGGTGCAAATGATCACCACCTCCGTCTGTACTGGTATCTACGATACATACCTCCCAGGTGCGCAGTTGATCGAATGCGTCGCCAGCACCACCTAACTTCGAGCCATTTTTCAGTGACAGTCATCCAAATTTCCAGTTTTACATTTTGCAGTCAATCAGCCGCTGATGTTCCACACATAGCCGGCATACTAGTCATAGTCCCACGATTGACCATGGCTCTTGCACTCATTATTCTTGCTGTCGTCCAGATCCTGAAACAATCTTTTGCAATGTACAAAGCGACAAGGCAATTCCAGCTGAACCGCTACATGCAACTGCTAGCAAGGGACGGGATTCTCTATTTCTTCGTGTATGTCCCTATCATACCGTTCTCCACACCAATTGTTGCCCATACAACTACTAACGATGAAGGCGCCTCCCTTCTCTTTCAGGAACGTGTTGTACCAGCTTCTCTCTCTCCTCGGCCCAGCCAGCGCTGTCCCGAATAACACGGTGTCGCTCTTCCTGATCACGATCGCATACATGACGTTTTATCCCCTCATCCCCCGATTCATCATCAACGTACGGGAGTTGTTTGATCGTGACGCCCGGGGTCGGGTTCATATCGATACCGGGTTTGGCGTCCGGTCGCAGACGAGTACTGCTCTGAACGCAACCGTGTCTGCAATGGTGTTCATGGAGGACGACCAAGACCAAGACCAAGACCAAGACCAAGCGCAGCAGGGTCCCGAGGGGGAGGGTGGGGTGGATGACGCGGGCGACGTCGAAATGGTCCGTAGAGTCCCGCGTCTGATTTGAACGTCGACTCTCGCTTGAACGGTGGGCGGAAGATGGAGTTGGTGGATGGAGGAGCCCAGCGTTCTTCTGGTGGGGGACTCGGATCGGATGGCAGTTTACATGGTCGCGTCTCGAGTCACCTCGGGAACGTCCGCAGACAATCAGATATTAGAGCGACGTTTATACAAGCAGCGGTTCAAGGTAAAAAGGGACAGTTATGATAGCTATGAACCCAACAGTTTTTGTTCATCAAATTATTCCATTGGAAATCGTGGCATGTGGGTTTTAGCTCATTCCCAACCAGTGATGGGCACTCGATCAGAACACTGCGCGCCACGCGACAAAACGAGACCCACATGACGTTAAGTGCGGCTAAGTGCTTGCTGTGCAGGTCGACAGGGTTAATCGTTCAATCGACCATCAAGCGGGAGCCACACGATGCAAGGTACGTCTTTGACCGTTCTGCCTGTGCTAGTGTTATATCCACGATTCGGCAGCCTCAGGTATGGCATCCTGCAGTCTTCTAGTACTTCATCGTTGGTTCGACCTCACGCGCTCAGGCTGTCTGTCGCCTGGTCTATGTCACCACCACTCGCAATCGCCGATAACCCTAAAGAAAAACACCCATATAAATAGTGCATGTCGTCTAGAATGTTACATAAATATTCTGCCTTGCGAGGCCTCGCCGAATAGACACAACCACCTCTCACACAACGTTCAAACCCTGCAATGGCGGCGAGCGGAGCGTCCTCGCTCAAACCTGAACTGGCGGCACTCTCGAAACCTCGTTCACCCCTTCGATGTCACCCGCGTTTTCCGTGTTTTCTTCGGCAGCGGGATCCTGCTGTGCTTGGTCCCCATCGACAAATACCATCGCAGATACGGTGGCGTCCGGGACGGCATGCGACCACGAACGTATGCCGAACCCCACTGTCAATGTGGCAGCAAGTTTGACGGTCATACAGCTCGCGAATGCTGATGATGAACCGGGGGATGAGCGAATAGAGTGTGACATAAGCAAGTGTTATCAAAAAGAGGCCGACAGTATCGCTCGGTACAATGTTCGTTCCGAAAACAAACAAGGAAATGAGTCGGTTGAAAACGTTCCTGACGGTGTGGAAACGTTCGTCAATGATTGTGAGGGTGATGTTTGTAGGGGTGATCATGACATACACAAAGAAATAGAGAATTCCATCTCTGATTAGTAGTTGCATGTAGCGGTTCAGCTGCCATGTCTTCGTCGCTCGGTACATTTCTACTGATTGCTTCAGGGTTTGGACGACAGCGAGAACTACCAGCAAAGAAGAGAGGGAAAGTGCCAGGACCGAGGTGAGCTGGTTAATCCTTGGTGGGAGATTAGCAGAAGTGCAAAAAGAATTTTTGGAAACTTGGACAATTGTCTCTGAGAGGCATAACAAAGTTGGGGTGAGATCGGTCATTAACGTATTGACATTCACATTGCACAGCACGTACCTGACAAGTGGTTGGAATTATAATAAATTCCGGACATAACAACGTAGAGGATGGCTTGTATCGTGTAAATGAAGAGAAGGGTGTAAAGGACTGTCTTGGATCGATTCCACATCGCGTAAACGCGCAGAATCATCACAACTGTGATCCTGATCAACATAGCGGAAGGCGCGCTCAGAGTACAAATGGACTCACAATCGGTAGCAAAAAGGAACGCCAAGAACGCCGCATGCCCCACTACATTTAACACAAAGCCTTTGAAAATGCAGTCTTATTACCACGCAATTTAAAGGATATGGATATGCTCACAGCTGTTTCACAGTTTAAATACCATTGTTCACTCGAAAAAATGTGGGTACGCACGCCTGCCGGGACAGAGACAGCAGTGGTGAGCCAAGTTGACACAGGAAAGGTTTTAAAAAAGTACCTCTAGAGGACCAGGGAAAAAGGCACTGCCACCTGAGGATGTACTTGTTGAACGAAATGAACTACAGGTTCAACCATGAATATACCGAGTGCGCCAGCCCTTGAGAGTGGAATCAGTTAGCCATGTTGAAGATGTGCTAAAACTTGACTTACATAGCCGCCAAAAGACCAACATAACGGACCTATTGAAATCGAGTTCAGAATGTCTGACCCATGCTCCCGAAAGTCGTACCCACTATAACAAACATAGTAGAGACCCAGGACCAGCGTTGGCACTGTAGGATTATCAGGGACATTGATGGGTGATGATAGAGAACCCCATACCCAAATGTACTCAATCTTGGTAGCTCGTTGAATATGAAAGAGTCACAGAAAAGAAGTGGCATACCTCAGCTGCGAACGTGAGGACTGCGGATTTGACATTTCAGTGGTGAGTGGACAGTTGCGGCGACGGTATCACTCACCATAATCATATGCAATGGCTGTGACAATCAAGACTGAAGTTGTGTGTTAGATTGATCATTGCAGACTATGAGCGGTCATACGGGATGCATAATCGTTTAGAACGACAAGCTCCAAAGCAGACATTAGATCAGAGGCCATAAGTGTAAGCAAAACGGGGACAGCTTTGATGATCAACGGGAAGCAACTACATCCAGGACGACACGGACTATATATCGCCTTCTTCGCGTAGCTAACATCCAGATGGGCATCGTCAATACAGCTGGATCGGGAAAACTAGAGTCCAAGAAAATTTTGTTGATCAAGGCAATGTGACTCAGGATGTTCACCGTGGATAAGAACAAATACGTTCTGTCTGAGTGGTCGTATAGCATTAGGGTCCAAGCGGCGACCAGACAATTCTGCAAATCCACGCAATTGTGCCACGGATGCGCTACGGAGGGTGAAACATGCTAGAAGGGAAACTCGGATAAATGCTAAGGCCATGTCTATTATAAGGACAACCTTGTGATATATAACAATTTGTATCTGACCGTCCAGGCAGTGACAGATGTTGCTTCGCTATATCCCGTCCTCTTTGAAAAAGAAGGGATGGTCACCGACGTTTAGATATTCGCTAAATCCTGTCTCTTGAATAGAGATCATAGATCTCCGTTCGCGTCAAATAAATGCGGCCTAACAAATTGTGAGCTTACGATTATTAACTTTAGTAGCCAGGAATGACCTCATGCCGCAGAAAGGGTGGTGATATGTTGGTGTGTCCCAATAATAAACTGATGGGCACTGAGGCAGTGTCGATAAAGTGCACAGGAGTCGACACGTACTCGTTGGCATCACTTCTGGCCGACGGAAGCATGATATACAGATCCGTCGGACATGGCAGCTCCGTCCCAGCAAGTCTCTGCTTCAATTTCACCACAGCCCGTGACAATTAACTCATATCTGCGTACTAGACGCATTACTTGGGCTTGTACTTCGGATGTAAGTTGCGATACCTAAGTGTGTGGTGTGGGAGACTACTCACGCGAGCGCTCCGGGGTTTTGTAAGTCAACCAACACTTGCGCTGGGTATCGATTACTATGGTCTGATTCATGACTAGTCTCTGGTGGTGGCGTTTTCAACATTTTTGTATTGGCACATGCGATGGTCATCGTGTTTACGACGCGGAGCAGGGTTGTCACGACGATCGCGCGATCAGAGCCCGCTGTTGCTCGCGCGCTGGAGGTGGTGTTGGAGTGGTGACGCTCATCTCTCGGGTTAGAGTGTTTCGCATGCTCATCTCAATAAGAGTGGCCATCCCTGGGTGAGTGGTGATGAGAAGGCGGATCGTACGTGGGACGACTGACGTGATAGCTTGAGTCTTGTTCTCCAACTTGCAACGCATCATCGAAAGACTGTCCACATCCTATGCAAAGGAGACTGAACTTTGGGTTCACAACGCCGACGGAGTCATCGTGGATTATGTTGAAGGTGCGTTGATGACGGTTTGTACCTATTTGCCAGTGCCGCTGCGACTAATCAGCCTAAACACTCGTCGCTCGAGGGAGGATTCTTGTGCGGAGAGCCAAAGGACGCCCGTCCGAAAAAATTCTGCGCACCCTCTGGTCCAATCCACTCTCGAGGTGCCATCCATTTTGACACGATCTTATATGGTGGACGTTTGGTGACGGTTCAAATTCCCGGGGGTTGCCAGTCCAAATTTAGTAAATTTATGTAGAAAGAAAATGTAGGGTTAGGTTTTATTTTATGGTTGGCTAACCTCCGACTGTCACAGTCATCCCTTCGTCCTCGGAAGTGTGCAGGTGAAATGAATCTGTGGGGTCTCCCCAACCTCCGTATACAACACATCTGAGTCGTCAGATTTGGCCCTGAAATGGCCCTGCAATGTGGTGAGCCAATCTGCTCACCCCGGGTGGAGCTGACTCGTTTAGGTAGCGATTCGATCGATCCTCGACAACTAGTGAGTTGGCGTGGTAGACAAGCCGTCTAGAGTGGTCTGGAGGTGGTGTAGATGGCGTAGGTTTTCCGTTCATCATCTCCCGGTGCCGCTTGTGCCGACTCGCCTGGTTTCAGGCCAGCAGCCACGTTTTCACTCGTTTCGCGTTGGAGCGTGCGTCGCTTCTTGCGTCGTCCTTTCCGTGTCATTTCCAATCAATCTACCACCGTTTCCGTCGTTTCAACACTCCCGATCGCGCTTGACGGATCTCGTTGCTTTTTCCTTGCCGTCTGGACTTTCTGGCCCGGTACCTCAGCTTTGCGCACTCATTATGTCGACCCGCTCCTTCTGATCATCTTTGTGGTATTCCTAGATGCTGTAGGTATTTTCATTTCACCGCCCAGCTTGTCTGGGTGGTCTGGACCTCCTTTAGGTGAGTTTTCCTCCTCCCCTTACTCCAGCTGTTTGTACTTTCGCTCTGACGCATTTCGCGGGTTCTACCCCGTTCATTGGCTCCAGAGATTGAACAAGATTCAAAGGAGGTTTTCTTTCCCTATTCCCTCTGTCACAAAGATGCATTTCATCCCACTGATGATCCAAAGATACCCATTTTCTCCTTGAAGGCATTCCTAATCTTTACATGCACGGCTTTAATGACGCAGAATGTGAGGTTTGCATTTTTTGGTGCCATACTACTATTACTTTGTTTAGTCGTCTGGATGTCCAGACTCGATAAACTTGAAGGTATAGCCTTGTAAATCAGCAATCAGGGCGCCCCACGCGGGTTCGATGTTCTTGGACTCAATGTCGTGTGTGTTGACGCTAACGTGGGGGACGTGCACGAACGAGTACGCGGCGGGTTCGAGATCATCAATAGTCGTCCATCGACATCAGGTAGCCCCGGCACGCTTGATGACAACAATACAAGTAATTGTACATAATACTGCCAATGTCAATGATGCTGCCGCCTCATCCACCCTACACACCAATGCACACCACCACATGATGGTACCGTGTGCAATGGCTGATGACATCGTCGATGTGTCGCGCACGACAATAACGGCGCGTCAATATTTCAATATCCGTCCATCCCCTCGATGCAAATGATGCAAACAACCGCAACGACGTCAAGAACGTTACCGTGCCTGTGCTCCGAGCCATCCTTATCAGGCCTTCCCATAAGTCCCAGTACCGGTTGTACAGACCCAGTAATTTTCTTTGCCATTGATTCAATTGAACATCATCCACGTGTATAATAAGTACTACAACTATATAGGTGGAGGTGGTAGTGGCGTGTATAGGGCGCATTGTGCGTGGTTGTCGTTGTATTGTCGACGACATTGCGTTGCCGGTGTCGCCACCCTCGTCCGTGCGCAGGTTGTACGGCGTTCGTCGTCACTTCGACGACACTGTGTCGCTGCCCTTGTCAGGTGGCATGTGTGACGTGTACGGTCGCTGTCGTCGCCGTGTCGCCTTCACGGTGGTGGTCAAGTGGTGGTGGCGGGCGCGAGGTGCACGCGCCATCGACGTATACCACCCTCATGCTCCAAGTCGCGGTGGTGTTGCGCAGGATTGTCACAGTCGTTGTGCATCGCCGCCTGCGTCCTCAAGCGGCGGCAGTTGTGGCATTGCCCTGGTGCTCGCGATGGGTGGTAGGGCACTTACGTCGCTCTCTGTTGTTCTCGATGGTTGGCATCGGCATGCGTCGCCGTCGGTGTAATGTCCATGTAACGCATGGGGCTCGTTGAAAAGTCAGGTGGGTCCCCATGGAGTGGTGTGTCGAGCGACCCGCTGAGGTTCGTCAACGACTTGGTGTGCTGACAGTGGGATAATGAGTGAAGGGTAAAATAAAACCTAACCCCATCAGGACCACCACCCTAGCGCTATAACTACATGTAAGATATTATAAGTGATTATAATTAACTTATCATTCAAAAGAATTATTTATAATGTATTATAAGGTCTTGTAGCGCTAGGGTGCCGGTCCTGATGCCTACATTTTTACGACCCCGGGAATTTGAACCGTCACCAAACGTCCGCCATACGATCTTCCAACGAGCATAGGGTCGCACGCCGTAGGTACAGTCTCTTCGAGAAATACGCACTCTGAATTTGCAATCCCAATAGGTCTGTTGTGTCGGGCTTTGCTGGATCATGTATGTCCATAGGCCAAGTTATACAACTACTAACGTGTTGTACCAGCTCCTCTCTCCTCGGCCCAGCAAACGCTGTCCCGGATAGCACGGCGTCGCTCTTCCTGATCACAATCGCATACATGGCGTTCTATCCTCATCCCCTGGTTCATCATCAGCGTACAGGAGTTGTTTGATCGTGACGCGCGTGGTCGGTTTCATATCGATACCGGGTTTGGCGTCCGGTCGCAGACGAGTACTGCTGTGAACGCGACCGTGTCTGCGATGGTGTTGATGGAGGACGGCCAGGACCAAGCGCAGCATGGTCCTGAGACGGAGGCTGAGATGGACGACGCGGGCGACGTTGAAATGGTTCGTAGAGTGCCTCGTTTGGTTTGAACGAGGATGATTACTTGAAGGATTATCGCCTGAACGGTGGATGGGAGCGAGAAATTTGAAAGTCGGCCGATGGAAGAGCTCAGCGTTCTTCCTGCGGGGACTCGGATAATGCATGCTCTGGATATATTGCTACATTTATTGGTGGGTAATCGCGCCGGGTAGGACTCCGGGTCGGGATGGTACCTTTTGTGCACACTTTAACTTGTCCTTACATCGTAGTAACATCAGTGGCAGGTAGAACCCATATCTTACTTGGACTCCCCGGTGGCGAGAACTACATTGACATGTCCATCTGGCGCCATGGGTGAAATTGACGCTCGAGGGCCTCACTCAGAAGCCATCATTGCTCTGCATAGTATGACCTACGTAGTACAAGTTCGCCCCTCGAGGCGCGGAGCAAAGATCGAGGTAACGACTCTTCTAGATCTAGAGCGTAGCGTTTCAACATCGTAGCGCAAGCCGTACGCTTCAGCGTCATAGCGACTGTCACCATTGTCGAACCTTGACAATCTTCTCAACACTGACCCCCACCCCTACTTTGCGTCAGTCAACCCTCCTCCTCGTCCATCGTCACCTCGTCCTCTTGCAGACTCCTCTCGGCCCATCTCTCTCTCCGCAAACACGATCACACTCTCACCCAACGACTCCTCCGCCAACCCAAACCCCGTATCGATCTCATACCCGCGCGTCCGACTCCACGTCGCACCACCAACGACACCCCGCGTATCGCGCACATACAGCGCCCGCACGCTCAAGATGAACCTTGGCGTGAGCGTAAACGCAAACAGGTTGCTCGCCGCGACCAGCGCTGCCGATAGCAACTTGACCTGGAACACGTAAAACAGTTGTTGGGTCTGAAAGTTGACGAGGGCGAGCGACAGACAGCGTACTACATAGACCACGTCATTTCGGATCGGTTTCGTTTCCCGTGATGCGTTGTATGCAAATAAATGAAGCCTTCCCGGGAGAGTAGGTTTACATAACGGCCAAGTTGCTAGTGTTTCGTCGCTCTGTACATCTGGCGGGACTGCCTCACGAACGGGGCCAACGTCAACACGCACGTCACAGCGCCGGAAAGAATCTGCAGAACAATTGAGCAGGCAATGGAACGCAGGTGTCACACGTGAAGGCGCCATGCGCCAGCGAGGGTCCGCTGGAAGAACATCATCGTGCGGGGGTGAGGTGCTCTGAGTTGCATCATCATCATCATTTTTAGGCGTTTACGTAGCATGCGTGCATGAACGACTCACAAGTCAGAGAGAGAGAGGGGATGCAGAGAGAGAGAAACGCGCTCCTGCGAGCTTGGATGTGAGCCTTGTAACGCCGTGCGTCAGCAGGCACGCCTACTCAAAGGGAGGCAAACTTTGTCTGCCGCGGCAACAGCACTTCGATGTTGTGCTCGTGTCTTTGAGGTGACTATGAGAATCACGCAGGTATGACGTAGGGTGGATGGGTACCATGAATGAATTCTTGAAAATGATGCTCGACGATTGTGGTTGAAGACAGCACTGGGAGGGTTTGAGACAAGATGGGCGACCTTGCCTCTGCTGCAGAAGCAAACCTGGGCATAGTTGAGCCTCGAGAACACGCTGGGTGTGATATCGTTGTCGAAGTGAGACAAGTGTTGGAATCCGACGCTGTAACGTAGGGTAAATACTGTACTAGGTAAGTAAGGAATGAATGTAGGAAGTGGGATAATAGCTTACCTCCAGTCGAGTGGTACGAGACTGGAGGAAAGGTGAACGAATGGACGCATCGGGTATAGCGATATCCGTAAAAGGAAATGGAAGAAAATAATAGTAAATAGGTCTGCTAGTAACGTAGGGCTGGATCTCCAGCAAGTGCTGCTCACGCTGGGACCTTCTCCTCGTACTCTACGGCCTCTGGAAGCTCTGGTTGGCACTCCTTGGTACGGGTCCTCGTAAGTCCTCTCTTATCCTTCAAGTAGAGAACCTTGCCGTTCATCCTCAGTGTGCGCTGCCAGGGAAATACTCGGACGTGAACACAAGCATCAACTTTGCTCAAATAAAATCCATCTTGTCCTTTGGGGTGAGTCGACTTGCCGTCTAATCCTCGACATGCTCACAGACCCGCAGGACTCGTACACAGAGGGTGGACGACACGATGGGAACCCGCTCGCCCCGGCCGTCATCATCCTTCCCAATCCGTTTGCCGGCGGCCGCTCCACGAACTGAAAGCTCTGGGTAGAGCGTATTGCAGACAATGCCGAAGCTATGCTCGGGGACTATACCGTACGTACTCTCGCTCGTCTATATACAACACCATTTTCTAATCTCCTGCGAGCGGTCGAGTGCAGACCAATATATCCGTGTGGCTGTCCACCCAAACCCGAGGGATTTTATCATGCAAAGTGCGTTCGTCCGTTACCCGCCCCCACGTCCATACTCAGCCGAACCTGTACTCTGTCCCTTCAGCAAGCGCATCAACTCGATCCGGACAGTATCAAGTCGGCCCATTCTCCTAGTCCAATCTGCCATGACTGTCAACAACCTCTAGTGACTGGAGAGCTTGTACTCCTAAACCTTATTCAAGCGCACGTCCTACTTGTCCTCGACGAACAAGATGGTGAGCCAACCCAACGCTGCATAGTGACCAGTCTCTTCATCGTGTCGCTAGCCGTCGCAAAGAACTTCCGCATGAAACAGATTTGAGCAAGGCGGGTCTCTTTCCATGAGCAAGCTCGAGCATATATCGAGGCCCTCTTTGATCGCGTTCACATCTAGACGATGGTGATCACCTCACCTCAGCAGCATAAGACCTCATGAGTCAAATCACACGCCTCTCCCAATGTGCGCAACTTTCTCCCCACCGACGCCAAGGGCGAAGCCTGGATACAGGTCGTCGTTGGCGGCTTAATGCAGTTCCACAAGGGCACAACGCGTCGATACGGGACAGGACGCTGGGTCCAAATTCGTGGTATCGCGCGTTTGGGTACGTGAACGTGGATCCTTGTAACCGGGGCCATCGACGCATGACGATTGTGAGGGTCCAGATCACTATTTTGGGTGGTTTGGGGGGTACATGTTTTCGCGTATCGTGAAAAACCAAACATCCGTCGGCGGCGACACAAGATCATGGTCGACTGTGCCCTGGAAGGATGTCAAGGTTGACGAGCAACGAGTGGCTGTACTTTCGGGTTGTATCCCTACCAACACGAACTATGACTATCATCATTGGTCGATATCGCCAGCGCTGCGCATGCGGTTGCTCGGTCATTCCTACAAGTACGCTCTCTACCTTGGGATCTAAACTTCCCTTGCGTGCCAATCTGTAAATCTCGCCTGTCACCCATCGGTCAATCCTTCAACTCCAAACCAGATCATCCGACCAATTGTCGCTGTTTTTGCCTAGAGGCACTTCAGTAGACCGGTCATCCGAGTGATGGGGACTCTATCTATCTGCCCCCCTGGTACACCAACTATCGGTCGATGAAGCATACAGACGTGCTTCTTCCTCTCGGTGGTCTCACTTCTGGTCATGGTCCATGCAAGAGAGACGAGGCCAAGTGAGAAGAATGAGATACAAACGATCGAACTCGTATACACGTAGGAACGCACAATTTACATGCAAAATTCGGCAGCCGTGAAAGAAAGCGCCGGTTTAAATAGTACATGTGATCCAAGAAATACACACCTGTTCTGCCATGTGAAGCCATCGCCGAATAAATATAACCACCTCCAATACACGTACATCTCCTTTCAAACCTCGCATGACGACTCGTCGTTCAAGCGGCGAGCGTCCTCCTTCAAACCTGAACCGGCACTCTCGAAACCTCAACCACCCCTTCGATGTCGCCCGCGTTTTCCATGTTTTCTTCAGCAGCGGGATCCTGCCCCTCCTGGTCCCCATCGACGAATACCATCGCAGATACGGTGGCGTCCGGGAAGGCGTTCGATCCCGCACGCGCGCCAAATCCGGTGTCAATGTGACAGCAAGTTTGATGGTCATACAGCTCTCGGATGCTGATGATGAACCGGGGAATGAGCGGATAGAATGTGACATAACTAAGCGTTATCAAAAAGAGGCTGACAGTATTGCTCGGTACAATGTTCGTTTCGACAACGAACAAGGAAATGAGTCGGTTGAAAACGTTCCTGACGGTGTGGAAACGTTCGTCAATGATTGTGAGGGTGATGTTTGTAGGGGTGATCATGACATACGCAAAGAAATAGAGAATTCCATCTTTGATCAGTAGTTGCATGTAGCGGTTCAGCTGCCATGCCTTCGTCGCTCGGTACATTTCTACTGATTGCTTCAGGGTTTGGACGACAGCGAGAACTACCAGCAAAGCAGAGAAGAAAAGTACTGGGACCGAAATAAGCTGGTTAATCATTGGTGGAAGACTAGTAGAATTGCAAAAGGAAATTTTGGAAATTTGGATAATTGTCTCTGAGAAGCATAGTAAGGTTGGGGTGAGATCGGCCATTAATGTATTGACGTCCAAATTGCACAGCACGTACCTGACAAGTGGTTGGAATTAACATAAATTCCGGACACGGCAATGTAGAGGATGACTTGTATCGTGTAAATGAAGAGAAGGGTGTAAAGGATTGCTTTGGATCGATTCCACATCGTGTAAACGCGCAGAATCATCACAACTGTGATCCCGATCAACATAGTGGAAGGCGCACTCAGAGTACAAATGGACTCACAATCGGTAGCAAAAAGAAACGCCAAGTTCGCCCCAAACTGCACTACAGTTAACACAAAGCCTTTGAAAATGCAGTGTTATTGTTGAAGTACGCTGTGTACGACTACTATATTTAGGTAGTATTATGTAATGTAGCAGCCATGTATTTAAACCCGGACTGAGTTTGAATACATCAGAACTCTTCTTGACTTCTAACCACATCTGTGTCTTCCAGCCTTTCCGTCTACAAACCAGGTAAGTAATCCACTGGTAGCTTCCCAGTAGTATACGCGCCATATCAACAGTTATTACCACACAATTTAAAGTATTTGGATATGCTCACAGCTGTTTCACAGTTTAAAGACCATTGTTCACTCGAATAATGTTGGTACGTACGCCTGCCAGGACAGATACAGCAGTGGTGAGCCAAGTTGACGCAGGAAGGTTCCAAAAAAAGTACTTCTACAGGACCAGGAAAAAAGGCACTGCCATCTGAGGATGTACTTGTTGAACGAAATGAACTACAGGT
Organism: Boletus semigastroideus; assembly: GCA_038090295.1. NCBI lineage: Eukaryota > Fungi > Basidiomycota > Agaricomycetes > Boletales > Boletaceae > Boletus > Boletus semigastroideus. The sequence continues at coordinate 27,298 of JBBPMK010000191.1, forward strand.
TCAATCTTGAATATACCAACCCAGTGCGCCAGCCCTTGAGAGTGGAATTAGTTAGCTATGTTGAAAATGTTCTAAAACTTGACCTACATAGCCGCCAAAAGACCAACGTAACGGACCTATTGAAATAGTGTTCAGAATGTCTGACCCATGCTCCCGAAAGTCGTACCCACTATAATAAACATTGTAGAGACCCAGGTCCAGCATTGGCACTGTAGGATTATCAGGGACATTGATGGGTGATGATAGAGAACCCAATACCCAAATGTACTCAATCTTTGTAGCTCGTTGAATATGAAAAGTTGCAGAGAAGAAATGGCATACCTCGGCTGAGAATGTGAGGACTGCGGATTTGACATTTCAGTGGTGAGTGGACAGTTTCGGCGACGGTATCACTCACCATAATCATATGCAATGGCTGTGACGACAACAACTGGATTTGTGGTTAGATTGATCATTGCAGACTCTCAGCGGTCATACGGGATGCATAATCGTTTAGAACGACAAGCTCCAAAGCAGACAATAGGTCAGAGGCCATAAGTGTAAGCAAAACGGGGACAGCTTCGATGATCAAACTATGTCCAGCACGACACGGGCTATTTATCGCCTTCTTCGCATAGTTAACATCCAGATGGGCATCGTCAATACAGCTAGATCGGGAAAACTAGAGTCCAAGAAAATTTTGTTGATCAAGGCTATGTGACTCAGGATGTTCACCGTGGATAAGAACAAATATGTTCTGTCCAAGCGGTCGTATAGCATTAGGGATCAAGCGGAGACCAGACAATTGTGCAAATCCCGCAATTGTGCCGCTTCATCAGTCTCGGGGCGTTACAGAGGATGAAACATGCTAGAAGGGAAACTTTGATCAGTGCCACGGCAATGTCTAGATAGAACCTTACCATTTATAATAATTTATGTATGGCCGTCTAGGCAATGACGGATGGTCACCGACATTAGAAACTCGCTGAACCCTGTCTCTCGAATAGAGAACACAGACCTCCGTTCGCAGGTGCAACTGCATCGCATCTGGATCCAACGCGTCAAACAAATGCGGATAACAAATTCCAAGTCATCCTTCTTCTCGGCGCATGGTAGCAGGGTTTATCAGATACGGCAAAAAGGGCGGCGGTATGTCGGTATGTTGCAGTGATAAACTGACGGGCTCACAGGCTATCCGTTCCGAGTTGACACATGTTTGTTGGCATCGCTTCCTGCCAACAGAGCATGATAAATCGGATCTGTCGGACATGCCAGGTCTCTCGCAAGCATTCCTCACACAGGAACATTGTGGGAATTAGTTTCTTGTGGGCGCGACACCCCAGGATCTACGTACGCCCAGTAAGTCTCTGCTTCATTTCACTACAGCATGTAGTTGTACACCATGTCAATTAACTCATGTCTGCGTACTACACGTATTATATTTATACTGGACTTGTACTTCTGACGTAAGTTGTGATATCAACTGTGTGGCACTACTCACACGAGCGCTCTGGGGTTTTGTAAGTCAACCAACACTTGTGGTGAATACCGATTACGGTCTGATTCATGAGTAGTCTCGGATGGCGCCGTTTTCAACATGCTTTCATTGGCACATGTGATGGTCATTGTATTTACGACGCGGAGCTGCGCCATCACAAACGACCGCGTGGTCACCGCTCACAGCCCGCCGTTGCTCGCACGCTGGAGGTGGAGCCTGAGGAGGAGCGGTGTCATAATAACGCTCATCTCCCGGATTGGAGCACTCTGTATATTCATCTAGATAAGAATGGCCATCCCTGGATGAGCGGTGATGGTAATTACACGTGGAATGGTCGCGATCGTGCAGAGGCGGACCGTATGTGGGACGATAGACTTAGACTATAGTATCACTCAGTGCCCAACCCAGATGACCAGGAAAAAAATCTTACTGCGAAGCTATCTCGAGTCTAAAAAACGATAAGCGAATTAACGAGTGCACCCGTCGAGGAGTAAGAGTAACCCACTTGAGTTCAATGGTGACGATGTTGCCAATTTTCCAAAGCAGTTCTGCAGGTCCTCTGGGCTGGTATTATTAGGGAGGCCGCCGATGTAAATCTTGTTCGATTACTTAACTGGTGAAGAGTCACTAATGCTGGCGACAGGCAAAGAGAGGTACCGCAAGAAGACCGATTGCTCGGGTCTCGTTCCCCAATTGCAACTTGCAATGCATCATCGAAAGACTCAACGCCGAGGCATCATCATGGTTCCATAAGAGAGACTCGTGCAGGATGTGCGAGTCAGACTCAGCTCAGACTGTCCACGCTCTATGCGAATCAGACTTGGACCAAGTCAGCCACTATCCATTCAGCACATACGAAGGATTTCTCTGCGATTTCGAAAAGCTTATGACTGAAACATAATGGCATCGTGGATTGAAGGTGCGTTAACGGTTTGTATCCTCGACTCGGAACACGGTGCAAATCAGGTCACAGACGGTGGACGACACGATGGGAACCTGCTCGCCCCGGCCGTTGTCACCCTTCCCAATCCGTTTTCCGGCGACCGCTCCACGAACTGAAAGCTCTGGGTAGAGCGTATGCAGACAGCACCGATGCTACGCTCGGGGACTATAACGTACATACTCTCGCTCGTCTGTATACAACGCCGTTTTCTAATCTCCTACAAGCGGTCGAGTGCAGACCAATATATCCCTGTGGCTGTCCAACCCAAATCCGAGAGATTTTATCATGCAAAGTGCGTTCGCCCATTACCCGCTCCCACGTCCATACTCGACCGAACCTGTACTCTGTTCCTCCAGCAAGCGCATCAACTCGATCCGGACAGTATCAAGTCGGCCCGTTCTCCGAGTCCAATCTGCCGTGACTGGAGAGCTTGTACTCCTAAACCTTATTCAAGCGCACGTCCTAGTTGACCTCGACGAACAAGATGGTGAGCCAACCCAACGCTGCATCGTGTCCTGTCTCTTCATCGTGTCGCTAGCCGTCGCAAAGAGCTTCCGCACGAGACAGATCCTCACCAAGGCGGGCCTCTTTCCGTGAGCAAGCTCGAGCATATATCGAGACCTTCTTTGATCGCGTTCACGTCTAGACGATGATCACCTCACCTCAGCAGCATAAGACCTCATCCGTCAAATAACACGCCTCTCCAAACGCGCGCAACTTTCTCCCTACCGACGCCAAGGGCGAAGCCCGAATACAGGCCGTCTTTGACGGCTTGATGCAGTTCCACTAGGGCACAACGCGCCGATGTGGGACGGGGTGCTGGGCCCAAATTCGTGGTATCGCACGTTCGGGTACGTGAACGTGGGTCCTTGTAACCGGGGCCGTCGATGGGGATCCAGATCACTATTTTGAGTGGTTTTGGGGTATATGTTTTCGCGTGTCGTGAAAAACCAAACATCCGTCGGCGGCGATACACATGATCATGGTCTACCGTGTCCTGGAAGTATTGGACGGGTATGTCTAGCTTGTCCCCATGACCCACTCCGAGTTCGTTTTTAACCCATCGTTTGGATACCAAGCAGGGATGTCAAGGTTGACTAGCAACGAGTAGCTGTACTTTCAAGTTGTATCCCTACCAACACGAACTTTGATCATCGTCATTGGATGATATCGCCAGCGCTGCGCACGCGGTTGCTCTGTCATTCCTACAAGTACGTTCTCTACCCTTGGGATCTAGACTTCCCTTGCATGCCAATCTTTAAATCTCGCCCGTCACCCATCGGTCAATCCTTCAACTCCAGACCAGATTATCCAACCAGTTATCACTGTTTTTGCCTAGAGGCACTTCAGCAGACCGGTCATCCGAGTGATGGGGACTCTATCCATCTGCCCCCCAGTACACTAACCATTGGTCGATGAAGCATACAGGCGTGCTTCTTCCTCTCTGTGGTCGCACTCCTGTTCATGGTCCATGCAAAAGAGACGAGGCCAAGTAGGAGGAATGAGATGCAAACGATCGAACTCGTATACACGCAGGAACGCACAATTTACATGCAAAATTCGGCAGCCGTGAAAGAAAGCGCCGGTTTAAATAGTACATGTGATCCAAGAAATACACACCTGTTCTGCCATATGAAGCCATCGCCGAATAAATATAATCACCTCCAATACACGTACATCTCCTTTCAAACCTCGCATGACGACTCGTCGTTCAAGCGGCGAGCGTCCTCGTTCAAACCTGAACCGGCACTCTCGAAACCTCAACCACCCCTTCGATGTCGCCCGCGTTTTCCGAGTTTTCTTCGGCTGAGAGATCCTGCCCTTCTTGGTTCCCATCGACGAATGCCATCACAGATACGGTAGCATTCGGGAAGGCATTCGACCCCGAACGGGCTCCGAACCCGGTGTCAATGTGGTAGCAAGTTTGATGGTCATACAGCTCTCGGATGCTGATGATGAACCGGGGGATGAGAGGAAAGAATGTGACATAAGCAAGTGTTATCAAAAAGAGGTTGACAGTATCGCTCGGTACAAAGTTCGTCCCGAGAGACAACAAGGTAACGAGTTGGTTAAAAACGTTCCTGGCGGTGTGGAAACGTTCGTCAATGATTGTGAGAGTGATGTTTGTAGGGGTGATCATGACATACACAAAGAAATAGAGAATTCCTTCTCTGACTAGTAGTTGCATGTAGCGGTTCAGCTGCCATGTCTTCGTCGCTCGGTACATTTCTACTGATTGCTTCAGGGTTTGGACAACAGCGAGAACTACCAGCAAAGCAGAGAAGAAGAGTACTGGGACCGAAATAAGCTGGTTAATCATTGGTGGAAGACTAGTAGAATTGCAAAAGGAAATTTTGGAAATTTGGATAATTGTCTCTGAGAAGCATAGCAAAGTTGGGGTGAGATCGGTTATTAATGTATTGACGTCCAAATTGCACAGCACGTACCTGACAAGTGGTTGGAATTAACATAAATTCCGGACACAACAATGTAGAGGATGACTTGTATCGTGTAAATGAAGAGAAGGGTGTAAAGGATTGCCTTGGATCGATTCCACATCGTGTAAACGCGTAGAATCATCACAACTGTGATCCCGATCAACATAGTGGAAGGCGCACTCAGGGTACAAATGGACTCACAATCGGTAGCAAAAAGAAACGCCAAGTTCGCCCCAAACTCCACTACAGTTAACACAAAGCCTTTGAAAATGCAATGTTATCACCACACAATTTAAAGGATTATGGATATGCTCACAGCTGTTTCACAGTTCAAAGACCATTGTTCACTCGAACAATGTTGGTACGTACGCCTGCCAGGACAGAGACAGCAGTGGTGAGCCAAGCTGATGCTGGAAGGGTTCAAAAAAAAGTACTTCAAGCGGACTAGGAACAAAGGCACTGCCATCTGAGGATGTACTTGTTGAATGAAATGAACTACAGGTTCAACCTTGAATGTATACCGAGTGCGGCAGCCCTTGAGAGTGGAATTAGAGCCATGTTGAAAATGTGCTAAAACTTGACCTACATAGCCGTCAAAAGACCAACATAACGGACCTATTGGAATAGAGTTCAGAATGTCTGACTCATCATGCTCCCGAAAGTGGTACCCACTATGACAAACATAGTAGAGACCCAGGACCAGCGTTGGCACTGTAGCATTATCAGGGACATTGATAAGTGATGATACAGAACCCCATACCCAAATGTACTCAATCTTGGTAGCTCGTTGAATATGAAAGAGTTACAGAGAAGAAGTGGCATACCTCAGCTGCGAACGTGAGGACTGTGGATTTGACATTTCAGTGGTGAGTGGACAGTTGCGGCGACGGTATCACTCACCATAATCATATGCAATTACTGTGACTAGCAAGACTGAAGTTGTGTGTTAGATTGATCATTGCAGACTATCAGGTCATACGGGATGCATAGTTGTTTAGAACGACAAGCTCCAAAGCAGACAATAGGTCAGAGGCCATAAGTGTAAGCAAAATGGGGACAGCTTTGATGATTAACGGGAAGCAACTACGTCCAGGACGACACGGGCTATTTATCGCCTTCTTTGCATGGTCAAATAATAGCTAACATCCAGATGGGCGTCGTCAATGCAGCTGAATTGGGAAAACTAGAGGCTGAGGAAATCTTGTTGATCAAGGCGATGCGACTCAGGATGTTCCCGTCACGATCACCCTGAATAAGAACAAAGACGTTCTGTCCAAATGGCCGTACAGAATTAGGGATCAAGCGGCGACCAGACAATTGTGCAGCCTCATCATTCTCGGGGCATTACAGAAGATGAAACACGCTAGAAGGGAAACTTTGATCAGCGCCACGGCAATGTCTAGACAGAACCTTACCATTTATAATAATTTATATATGGCCGTCCAGGCAACGATGGATGGTCACCGACATTAGAAACCCACTGAACCCTGTCTCTCGAATAGAGAACACAGATCTCCGTTCGCAGGTGTGACTGCGTCGTATCTGGATCCAACGCGTCAAAGCCATCCTTCTCCCCGAATGGTAGCAGGGTTGATCTTATACCGCAAAAATGGTGGCGATATGTTGGTATGTCCCAGTGATAGACTGACGGGCTCACATGCTATGTCAATAAAGTGCACAGGAATCCGTTCCGAGTCGACATGTGTTCCTTGGCATCACTTTCCGCCAGCAGAGCATGATATATCAGATCCACATGGCAGGTCTCCCACAAGTATTCCTTGCACAGGAACACTGTGGGAATTAGTTTCTTGTGGGCGCGACACCCCAGGATCTGTGTACGCCTAGTAAGTCTCTGTTTCATTTCACTACAGCATGTAGCTGTACCCCATGTCAATTAACTCATGTCTGCATACTAGACGCGTTACCCTGGACTTGTACTTCTGACGTAAGTTGTGATATCAAGTGTGTGGCAGACCACTCACACGAGCGCTCTGGGGTTTTGTAAGTTAACCAACACTTGCGGTGAATACCGATTATCGTCTGATTCATGAGTAGTATCGGGTGGTGGCGTTTTCAACATTCTTTTATTGGCACGTGCGATGGTCATCTTGTTCACGATGGGGAGCAAGGTCGTCACAACGATCGCGTGGTCACCGGTCGTCGCCCGCCTTTGCTCGCGCGCTGGAGGTGGAGGTGGAGTGGTGTCATAATAACGCTCATGTCCCGGGTTGGAGCGCTTTGTATATTCATCTAGATAAGAATGGTCATCCCTGGATGAGCGGTGATAGTAATTACGTGTGGAATCGTTGCGATCGTGTGAAGGCGGATCGTACGTGGGACGATAGTATCACTCAGTGCCCAACCCAGATAACCAGGAAAAAAATCTTACCGTGAAGCTATCCCGAGTCTAAAAGACGGTAAGCGAATCAACGAGTGCGCCCGTCGAGGAGTAAGAGCAACCCACTTGAGTTCAACGGTGATGATGTTGTCAATGTTCCAAAGCAGTTCCGCAGGTCCTCTGGGCTGGTATTATTAGGGAGGCCGCCGATGTAAATCTTGTTCGGTTACTTACGTAGTGAAGAGTCACTAATGCTGGCGACAGGCAAAGAGAGGTGCCACAAGACGACCGATTGCTCAAATCTTGTTCCCCAATTGCAACTTGCAATGCATCATCATGGTGCCATAGGAGAGACTCGTCCAGGGTGTGCGAGTCAGACTCAGCTCAGACTGTCCATGTTCTATGCGAATCAGACTTCGACCAAGTCAGCCACTATCCATTCAGCACATACGAAGGATTTCTCTGCGATTTCGAAAAGCTTATGACTGAAACATAATGGCATCGTGGATTGAAGGTGCGTTGACGGTTTGTATCCTCGACTCGGAACACGGTGCAAATCAGGTCATTCCTTCACCTTGGACTCGGATTCGTTCCCATTCCCATCCAGAGTGTCTGCGACGTATCGCCTGAAGGAGAAAATTTCCCCAGTAAGCCCCCGCCAGAACCCCCAGGCAAGCACCCATGCTATTCGAGAATGCCCGTCGCTTGAGGAAGAATTCTTGTGCGAATAGCCTAACGATGCCCGTCCGAAAAAAATCTGTGCACCCTCTGGTCCAATCCACTCTCGAGGTCCCATCCTGTGTCCATTTTGACACGATCTTATGGTGGACGTTTGGTGACGGTTCAAATTCCCGGGGGTCGTCAGTCTAAATTTAGCAAGTTTAGAAAGAAAATGTAGGGTTAGGTTATTGCCAAAATTCCGGCATGTTCTTCTTATCAGACACAGCCCGAACTGCTTATCTTCTCGACTGGTGACGAGAATCTCGTGATCCATATCCTGAAACACTCGAGTGAGGTAAGGAGTGCTGGGCTGCCCATGTGTCGGTTATGCGAGTCAGGTTACAATATTATAAGACTCACCGAGGACATACACATCGCCGTGCAAAAGGAACAATGACCATCTATGCAAAGTTCACTTTCTTTTATTCAATGACATCTCTGTCGTATAACATTGGGACCACGCAGTGATAAGTCAACCCTTTAGATCGCCGCATTACCGCCCCATCAGTCCTGAGGCACCACAGAGGATGAAAAATGCTAGAAATTCAGATCAGCGGACAATGTGGCTGTTCAGACAGCGATGGAAGTTGCTTCGCTACATCTTGTCCTCGAACGGGAAAGGATGATCGCCAACATTGGACACTCGCTGATGTCGTCTGTTTTCCATCTCCGTTCGTGGGGGTGACTGCGTTGCATCTGGATCCAACGTGTCAAATAAATGTGGCCTACAAATTGTAAACCTATGGTTATCGAGGGTTGAGCTCATACCGCAGAGAGGGCGGCGATACATAGGTACGTCCCAGTAACAAACTGATGGGCTCACAGGCTATGTCTATAAAATGCATAGGAACCAAGTTCTGAGTCGACACGTGTTCGTTGGCATCGCTTCTAGCCAACAGAAGCATGATATATCAGATTCGTCGGACGGGATCATCGGGGAGATTAGTTTATTGTGGGCAGGCCACCCAAAAATCTGCCAGTGCGCACCCCAGTAAGTCACCTGTCGCTACAACATGTACCTATTCCATGACAGTTAACCCATATCTACGTACTAGCGTTGTCTCGGGCTTGTGCTTGCAAAGTAAGTTGCGATACAGCAGACTACTCACGCGGGAGATCAGTGCTCTCGGGTTCAATAAGTCGTCCCGAACTTGCGCTGAAGGTTTGGTTTATGAGTTGTGATTGATAGTCTTGGGTGGTGGCATTTTCGACATGGTTGCATTGGCACATGTGAAAGTCATCGCGTTCACAGCGGGGACATCACGAATATCATGTGGCGGAAGGTCAGAGCCCGCTGCTCGCTCGCTGAAAGTGGAGCCGGAGTGATGTTATAATAACAATCATCTCTCGGGTTAGAGTGTTCTGCATATTCGTCTCTAAAAGAGTGCCCATGGCTGGATGAGCGGTGATGGTATCACGGGTAGAATGGCCGCGATCATGTGAAGGCGGATCGTACGTGGGACGGGGGGACGAGCGAATAAGGCAAGTCCTTACGGTCGAGTCGAGGGCACCCCTACCACGAAAGAACGGTCAATGCTGAATCGGATGCTCAGATGATCTCGCACTCACCTTGCCCAGTGACGCTTTCGCCACATTTCAGGCGTGCGCCTATATCGTCAGATCGTTTATACGATCGTACGCGGCTATATGGAGGCTCGACCCGTATGTTGATCCCCGTGAAATACCGTTCGTGACACCTACACGAATAGTCAACGGCAGGTCAACGCAGACGACCAGAAAAAAGATGTTACCACGAAGCCATACCCGAGTCTAAAGACAATTCTAACGAATGCCACGCGTCGAGGAGCAAGAGAGACCCCCTTGAGCTAAACGGTAACTATGTTGCCAATTTTCCAAAGCAGTTCCGCGGGTCTTCTGGGCGTGTAGTATTCAGATCGGGGAGGTCGCCAATGTAAATGCTGTTCGGCTAAGTGGCAGAGAGCTGAAGGGAGCCCCAAGATGACCGATTGCTCGAGTTTCGTTCTCACTTGCGACGCGGGGGGTGTTTCACTTCCTCCAGTCCCGAATTTTTTGTAAATAGATTTGTCTGTGAAGCATATCAAAAGTCTCATCATGGTGTAAGGAGAGTTCGAGATGTGCGAGTCAGACTGGGAGTTTCTCTGTGATTTCGAAAAGTATTCCTGGACCCGTAGGAATGACTGGGTTAATGAACGGTCGGATTTATACACGTGATCAGAGTGTCCAGTCGTTTAAATAAAAATCTGCGTTCAATTCCGTCTCAGTAGCGCAACAGCGATAGCAACTATGTCCATCGACGAGGTCCATCAACTGAAGTAATTTCGTGGACATACGGGAAACGCCGTGGATCCCCACCAAGGAGGATGTCATGGAAAATGACTTGGAGATCGATTGAGCGACAGAGAAAAATGTCTGAGGGGGGCACTGTCAGTTTTTCTTTCCATAGCGCGATACTTGTGAGACTACATCAGCGAAGGTAGTGACAACACTCACGATTCCATCAAGGACGTACACCGAGACTCCAGTGAACCACGACACAGCGGGTGGGGATTAAACAATCGCCATTGATCGATTTGATGATAGTGTGAGCATCCAAGGTACGCTTGTTTGCCAAGCGCTCGAGGGCCAAACGGTGGATACTTTGTTTCTTCAAGTTGTCCTCTCGATTCAACCAGCAGACGCACTCTCAGAGTGTCGGGAACAAAGTCTGCCTCTGAGATCACTCGTGAATCAGTGTGTTTGAACTTCCCCGATCACTGGGCCACGGGGCCCTCCTATGAAATCATCCTTATTTCTGCGTTGAGTGTTCAGATCCGCAGTTGCCACCTCCCTCGACAAGGGGCCATCTCTGCGTACGACCTACCCGACCATCCTTCAAGGTGTAACATTGGGGCAAGCATCGAGGCAACAATTTCTCTAAAGCGTAGCCCGTTCGACTCATAGTAACGCCAAGTCGTACTCCAACAACGTCCCAGTAAGTGACAAGCTGTCCGAGTCAGCATCGTCAAAAAAAAAAAAAATTCGACACGCTTCTCAACACCGAGGCCCATCCAGTCAACCCTCCTCGTCCACCGTCACCTCGTCCCCTTGCACAGACTCCTCTCGACTCATCTCCCTCTCCGCAAACACGATCACACTCTCGCCCAAGGACTCCTCCGCCAACCCAAACCCCGTATCGATCCGCGTCGCACCACCACCAACACCCCGCGCATCCCGTGCATACAACGCCCGCACGCTCAAGATGAACCTTGGCGTGAGTGTGAACGCAGACACGTTGCTCGCTGCGACCAACCCCGCCGAGAGCCATTTTGCTTGGAGTGCGTAAAATAGCTGTTGGGTCTGAAAGTTGACGAGGGCGAACGAGAGCGTGCTGTTTTTGTCGTTGAGCCATCCATCGATCGGTACCATACCCGTTGATGCGTCGAAGGCGGACTTACGCGACGAAATAGATAAAGCCTTCCCGGGAGAGTAGGTTCATGTACCGACCGAGTTGCCAGCGCTTCGTCGCGCGGTACATCTGGAGGGACTGCCTCACGAACAGGGCCGACGTCAACATGCACGTCACCGCTCCAGGAAGAATCTGCAGAACGATAATAACCAGAAACTGAGCGGGCAACGGAACGCCCGTGTCACACGTGAATTCGCCGTTCACCAGCGAGGGGTCCGCTAGACGAAACATCATCGTATGTCACGTTCAGCAGCTCTGGAACGCACCCGAGGGAAAGTGGGGAAGCAAAGTGATGAACGTGACCACCGTTGTCAGGATGAATCCCGGGACGTATATCCCCAGCAGGATACCAAGGATCACCCTCGACCGGCGATACATCGCCCACGCCCGAAGAATCATCACCACTGCATCGATCAGAGCGCGCATCGACAAAAAGGGTGCCACTCACGATCGGCGGCGGCAAGAAAGATCAGAAAAGCGAGCTGATACACCAGATAGAGTGCAAAACCTGGCAAGGCGTCGGCACATTGCATGCACGCTGGAAGCTTGGAGGCTTACACCTGTATAAGTAATATCAGCACCATCCGACCCTTGGGCATGAACGATATGGTACGCACGTCTATACATATACATACACACATACGCCCCTCAGGCCTCAGTCATGGGCATGCGAAAAGAATGAAATGACAACGTCACCTTGGAAGAAAGCGTGATAGGGCTTCCCGCATCTTTGACACAAGCAAGCTTCGTCAGTACTCCCATCCTCTCCAGCATGGATGTGTGTCTCGCGTACAGAATGCCATGACCCTACATGACCCGCAGTCAGTTCGACGCCGTCGTGTGCTACTGAAGAGTCCACTGACACGGCACAACAACCACCCAGATAGCGCACCTGCAGAAACGTAGCATGAGTACTAGGCGCCGAGTCAAAACGTCGACACATACGAGAACGAACAAAAAAGAGACCCATGAATAGCGCTGTACCTATCGTGTTCGTCAGAAACAGATGTCGCATCCAACGTGGTGGTGCAGACCCAAATGTACTCTATCTGGACCGACTCGGACGTCAGACCACGCAGGACGCACGGACACGGTACATACCTCGTAGGCAAGGGTCAAGACTGAGATCGAGAGAAGAACAAGATCATGACGCATCAGCGCAAACGTCGAACGACCCTCGGACGGAGCGTGGACGCACAGTAATCATACACGACCGCCGCAGCGATGGCAACTGAAACGTACGTTTGCCGATGAGAAAAGAATTCGTCGACCGTTTGAACACGAAAACAACATACAAGACAGAGCGCTGGTTATGGAGAGGTACTCCAAGGGTGACAGTATTGGGTGATCCGGAAGACGGTCCATCAAGAAACAAAGAGGCAAATCGATTCAGACGCAGCATGATTTATAAAATCACGGCAGAGGCAGTTCGGATGAGTACCGCAGCAAGTTGCCCAATTGCAGCTATGTAATAGCTGATGGCGTCGGGGAAGAAGCGGTTTTATCGGCAAGCATATGCATGCAGTATGATCTCACAGCAACACTATCGCACGCACCATCAGTGTTGCAAAACTTTTCAGTAAATTGTGAATAACATCACAATAGTTCACACTTGTGTCTGCAGCACGGTACAGCGAGATGCGGAATCATTACAGCCAGTTGTACATAAAGTCTTGAGGGGTAGTTTGTCCGGAGATCGTTGCGTCGGCAGCGGCAGCGTTTTGACTGCTTGCGATCTGTGTCGTTCATCGAATCTCTTGGCAAATGGCGAGTTGGCTCTCACCGGGGTACCGCATAGCAGCGCAAAAAATCCCGACGGATGACCCGAAAGGGTATCCCTCTGGTCAAGTGCCTGTGGGTGATTCTTATCAAGCACACGCTGGTCGGGAAGTCTCCCCCACCCCCACTCGCATTTCCCCTCCTCTGCAACCAGTCACGCCGGTGGTCGCGCCTTGGGCCGGGCTTATGTCAGGATCGCTAGGAATCGCTGCGATGGTTTGGTGCGCCAGACGCGTTGACGACTAGAATAGAAGACTAAATATTACATGTAAGTAACGGCGGAAGGCCGTACCTAGAAT
>JBBPMK010000192.1:0-40686 GCA_038090295.1 Boletus semigastroideus
ATTTGATTTGATTTGATGTCCCCCCTGAATTCTTGCACTGCCCTTTCGTCTTTTTGTTTTAATTTTTGTTTTTGCTTCCGTCTTTACGTTCCTCGTTCACGTGTCGTTTGTTCATGGTTGACCCGTTGTCGTATGATGACACGTCACTGACACCCGATCCAGAACAGCCATTGATTTTACCAAACATCCCGATTCGGTGACGCGGACGACCGACGCAGACGTACGGATCGTACGGTATCAGCAAAACCCGGCGCCAAATTGGGGACCGGGGTCCAGGGCAAGTGGGAAACGGAAACGGGCGCGGTCGGACGAGGGGGGGTGTTGTTGATGGTCCGAGCGTCGCCGTCGCGGTCAATAACACCGATGGGGATGGCACCTACGTGTGATTGATTGGGGGTGGTACCATGTGGTTCTTGATTACCATCCAATTGTCCGGAGTGATCGTATCGTGATTTGGGGCAGCATACACTGGCTACGCCGCTAGTTTGCAGGCATTACGACAACATGACTTATAACCTATCGCGTTACTTAAATAAATATCCTTGCCCACATGCATAATCGATCCCGTTCAAACACAGTAGCAATATTTGCCAACGGGCGTCCTCAAAGTCGACTTGATAGCATAGAACGTGATGCCGAAACCTTGAAAAAAAAAAGTGATGATAGGTAAAAGAAGATCCCGGTATAGTTCCTGTACACTACGCTCCGAGTGTCGTCCAACGTGGGGTGGTTACGAACGACGCAAAGTTATAATGGGGGATTCCACCGAAAAAAAAAGGAGGTGAGCGTCCAGACCCGATGCTGATACTAGCAATTCCAACACGGAGTGCGTGTGTGGATATGAAACAGAGATACCGCGTGTATCACGACGTCACCTCGATCGTCGGTACAGCCGTCTTGGCAACACCGCCTTTCCCCAAGCCTGATGCACCCCCGTGTTTCTTAACAGCCAACCAGGCATGATGAAGCATCTCCCCCGCACTCGGCCGTGCAGCATGGTCAATCTCGAACGTCTTGGTCAAGAAATCGGCAGCTTCCACCGAGATGTCCGACGGAATCCCGGGTTTCGCCGACTGACCAATCTACCGAGGCAGTGTGAACGCATTGCAAATAAGAGGGCAAGACAGGATCGGGAATCGTACTTTGAAAATGGCTTGCATCTGGGTCAGTTGGGCCCATGGGTGTTCTCCCGTGAGCATCTCAACGACCAAACAACCCACGCTCCAAATGTCCGCAGCACCCGTGTGTGCCTTTTGTTGGACCACTTCGGGGGCCATCCAAAAGACCGAGCCTTGCAACGACGGTCGGTTCATCCGTTTTCCCGTCAAGAGGTCTAAAACAGGGGGATCAGTCACTGACGAGAAATCCATGTCAAACAACCTACTCCCATCGACTTTTTTAGAGATGCCAAAGTCGGAGATCTTGATGCCGCCTTTGTTGTCAACGAGAATGTTGGCACCCTTGATGTCCCGGTGTATGATGTCCCGCTCGTGAAGATAGTTGAGGCCCTGGAGGATTTGTCGGACAAAGTTTTTGACGAGTGGTTCCTCAAAGGCACCATAATTGCGCAGGAGCGCTGTTACAGAGCCACCAGGCACGTATTCCAGGAAAATGTTAAGAAAGTCGTCGTCAACAGACGAGTCTAATATCACGGGCGGTAATTAAATGGGAAAAACAAGGGTCGGAACGACTTACGGAGGTACTGGACGATATTGGGATGAGAAAGATCTTTGAGCAAGTCGATCTCGCGCTCGAGTGCACTGACCATGCTTTTCTTGCGCTCCTCGTTGGGTGCAGACCCAGTTGGCAGCTCGACTTGCTTGACGGCCATCAAGAGTCCGTCGACCGCATCCATGCCAAGGTAGACTTTCCCAAACGAACCAGCGCCGATCAGTGCTCCCTTTATCCATTTTGTGCCTAATATGGAAATCAGCAAAACAGCTGGGCCAGCTCGCCAACTCGGCTCACCTCCGCTCGATGTGATCATCCGGCCCGTCTCGTCTTCTTCTTCCGTCTCATCCTCGTCCTCCTCGTCCTCGTCATCAAATACCGTGTCCTCTGCAAGTGTTGTCACGTCGTCAATGTCGGGTTCCACCTTGGTCCAATCCTCTGCGCCTTCCACGCCCATGTCCACTGCCATGCTCTGTCTCCTGTTCTCCACCTCGGCCGTGATTTCGTCGACGGTGAGCAAACTCGCCGTATCCGACCGATCGCGCTTGCTCCTCAGCTCCGTCATGAAACTGGTCCGCTTCGACGCATTTGAACTCGTGCGCGAGAGCCGCTTATTTCCGGTGAGATCCTCTATCGACTCGGACAGCGACTCTGTCGGGAACGTGACCGGCGGCAACAAGTGTGGCTTTGAATCGAGGCCGGACAGCTTTTCTACGTCGTCCCCGGTGAGGATCACCGAGTTGCCGTCCTCGGTCGAGATCGACACTCGTGGTGGGTCTTCGATCACACCTTCGCTAACCGTCGAGGACTTGCCCGTTGACATGACCGAGTTGCGTTTGGACCCTTGCGTGCTTGTGCTAAACCGCGATGGTAAAGGGGGATTGAGCGACATCATACTCTCCCGCTTGCTCTGTCCCCCAACTGACGATGCTCGCAACATCATACTATGTCTCGCCGTTCGGAGCGCCTTTTTCTCCGCGAATGGGAAATACTCTGTCAAATGCGTCGTGATCAACTCGCTCGGTGGCCGTTGTCCGAAAAAGTTGCGCAATTTCGAGGGTCGCTTGGCAGATGCTTGTGCTTGGGTTGGTGAGATGGGCGACTCGAGTGCCATTTCGGGATCGCGTACGCCGAGACCACTGAGGATGCTGATCGTGCTCGCGCGCTTGATCGACCTGTTCGTCCTCTCACTATCTGTGATCGTATTCGTATAGTCGGTTGATATGTCGACATCTGGCTCGTCACCAGGTGTAGATTGTCGAGTTGGGAATGGGAACCCGCTTCGCGCGGGTGAAGTAGGGCTAGAAGTACGTGGTGAGGCAATGGGTGGGTCTTCACCAAATATCCGCGCAAGAGCCTTGGAACGCTTCGTCCGGCCGGTACGACGGAGAGTTAGACCTTGGTCTTTGATGGAATCAGGCGGACCATGGCACACTGCTAACAACTCCGCCTCCGACAACGATTTACCTACAGTTCATCAGTGCGACAAGTGAGGGAGAGACCTGTGCATACCACTATCCTGATCCTCGTTTTCCAAATATATACACCATCCATCAACACTGAGACCTCCGTCATCGGTCTCGATTCGGCTCATGACGTTTGTAGTATCATCTTTTCGCCTAAGGGCCAGCTTGCGCAATACTTTCTCCATGACCTCGATGCCACCAGCGCAATCTGCGACATCGACGACACATGAACGACCTTCTTCCGGTAGTATGAACTTGACGAGTTTTCGTCGGAGATCATCCAGAGAGAGTTGCTGGCTGTGAGAGGATGGTTGAAAGGGACCGCGTCCGACGGTGTAGGCGGGGGATGATGGATTGGACGAGGGGCTCTGAAATGCCTCGACGATCGGTGACAGGACAGCGCCGCTCGGTGGCTGTGCGGATGCATACGGATGTTGAGCGGTGCCAGTTGTGGACGGACGTGGAGGCAATTTGGCTGATGAAACGGATCCCATGGGAGAACCTACACCACCAAAGGAAATGTTCCTGCCGTGTGCAGAGCCGTTGGCAGGACGTTGCGATGAATGTGAGCCGAGGGGAGAGGGAGAACGTATAGTTGCTTTGAGGGCGGAAGATCCTAATCTTGGATCTGCGGGAAGGCCATAAGCAGGCCAGTTGTTGGAAGCGTTGCCAGACAGTGGCGTGAGCAAGTTTTGAGAGGGGGCAGGGGGAAGGGGGGAGGTGGCATAAGAGGGGGTGTCCATTTGACTTGGCGTTCGTGAGCGTGAGCTGGCCAGCGGGTGTAGACTACGGGGTGTCTGGCGAGCCGAGGGTGGCTGGGGAGGCTGTCCACGAGGTGCGGGGGGCAGTGGAGGAAGGGAAGGACGGGTCGCAGATGCAGGGGACAAGCCGTTTGCTGGCTGTGGTAAAGGACGTATGGGGGTCGTGCGCGCAGAATCGCCGGAGGATGGTTCTCGTATGAGACGTGGCAGATCTTGTCTTGACGAATTTGGAGCGAGCACAAGGGGCGCGGGTCTATTGTTTTCAAGACGCTTTGTGCCTCTGGAGGAGGGAGATTGGTCGCGGTGGTTGCTTTCGCGCGAGCTTTCCCGGGAGTGGCCATTTTGTCTTATGGTAGGGTCGAGCGGGAGATGGCGTACGTGGACGGAGCGAGAAGCGTACTTTATTCGCAAGGCCTTGACGGCGTTCAGTATGCGTAGCCTGTCGCCGACGCTGGATATGCTCATCTCCTTAAGGGTGTCATGATCGAGTTCGAGGAGTATGTCGCCTCTGATATCGTGGTCCCTGAAGCTGTCGGTGTGAGCGCTGCATTTGATGTCTGCGAGCCACTTTGCAACGTGCACGTCTGACCAAGACTTGAGAAAGTCAGCAAACGAGGTTCCAGAGGGTGGCTCGAGGACGCCACTCATGGTGAGTCGCAGACGGTCGGAATCGGACAATCCAACAATACGACACTTCCACCGGTTCGAACCAGTTTGCCCACCCAGTTCGACTTCAACTACCGAGGTCACAAAATGGCTCCTTGACAGATGCACGCCAGTTAGGACGAAAAAGCTGGCTAGACCGAGTTGTTGAAATATTGATGCATGATGACGATCACCAAGGAAGGAGACTGTCGAGGCAACGGAACATCGGCTCAGTTAGAATTGGACAACCTTCTAACGACCCGGCCACTCCAAGCACTAATCTCCAACTTGATGGTCCATACAAATTTTATTCCAAATTCTGTATCAGACATTCAAGGCTTCAAGCCCTCGCCACCTTGCAGGTATGCAGGTATCCGTTACATACCTTCGAGTTGTCTGTTGACCCGAAGCCTTCAGGGTGGATGTGTATGACACGTCTCCCCTGGAATTTATATGGGCACTACATAAATCAGTGCCTTGCAGGTTTGCAGGTGCATATGATCTTGGCGAATGTACCTGAGAGCTCAGACAATTACAGCATGATTTAGACTCGTCAGAAAGAAGGCCGCGATTGGTGAGTCTGGTACAGACTAATATAATAATCAAAAAGTTTGGGCACGGCTTTTGCCTGTCCCGGGACAAAGCAGAAAAAAATACAGTAGCATTTCACGAATTTTATGAACACTTGAACATTTCTCACCTAGCACACGGTAGTACCACATCGTACACACACGTGATGAGGGTGATTGATGTGACTGACCGCAGCGTGATGATGAATATATTGTGGGTTATGCACGACTTCCAAGTGGTTAGACGCCAACCCCCAGAGGTGTAGACGTGCAGTAGAAGCCCGACCAGTCAAACGTGGAAAGGTTCTGACAATGACATGGCAGATTTGTATTTGGGTATATGGTATCGTTCAGATGCGTCACTAGTACTCAACAAATATATCCATTCAGTGAGTACTGTTCTACATATGCTGGCTTGATGACGGTTGGCCACAGGATGATAAGGCGTTCACGTAAGGTCGATGACGAGTAGCATGTCGTATGTCTGGATGCCGACAAGATATTTTGAGAGCGTGTTTCTGCTGAAATGCACTGTATGATCCGGTTGGCGAGTGGTCTACAAATAAAACGGACGGCCGAAGGGGGTGGATTACCGTGTGAGGAGGTGGCTACAATGGACAGACCCGTGTGAGTACGGGCTGTGGTGACCGTCGTTGATGCTCGAGTTGGATCTTTCCTTTCCGAAATTTGTCTGCGGCGTGTCGTCACCCATTACAGGGATAGGCTATGTGGCCGTGATCGCTTATCATTAATAGTTTTCGCGAGACCCTCGCGTTGTAAGTTTTCTCATTGCGCCGGCAACATGTTGGGCCGTCTTCTCTGCGCTCAAAGTCTCCATGGTTATTATTAATAATAGCGTCCGTATGATGCTTTCAGTGCTACCATCGAGGCTCTGGCATAGTGGCCGGGGGAGTGCCACGTAAAATTATACTTTGCAACACGTCCGAAATTGGTAACACAACGCCTGTCAATTGACAGGTATGACTTGACAGTTACCGAGGGTGCATGTATGCGCTTTGGGGATCGTTCAACACGAGCGGGGAATGGGTAAACCTACAAAACCTGTGACGGACACGGTGTCGGAAGTGGGCCAGGGCCGGTCAAGCATGCCGCGTTTATATAATTCCCCTGAATCCGAATCCGATTTGGTTCAAAGAACCTGTTCTAGACTTGGGTATAATGGGAAACGGATCCAAAAGCGTCCGTTTTATCCGCTCTTCTTGTCTCCTTTCCTCCCCCCCTCGCTCGTGCCAGTCACGCAACTGGCCATGATCCTCCTCCTCCCCCTTCTCTTCTCGTCTCTCGCCACCGCCTCTCCTTATCGTCCTGACCTCACCCAGTACAACCTCAACATCAACCAAAATGCCCAGGACCCAACCCAGTACTTTACTAACAGATCCAATACGACTTACACTCCCTCTCCAGAGAACTGGCGCGCTATCCCTTTCTATACCGTCCTCTTGGACAAGTTCGCAGACGGCGACCCCTCGAACAACCAGTTCTTTGGCTCCATGTACGAATGGGACTGGAGAGAAACACAGCTCCGCTTTGGTGGCGACCTCAAGGGTCTCACCTCAAAACTCGACTACATTCAGGGCATGGGCATAAAGTGCATATACCTCTCCGGAACAATATTTTTGAACTTGATTTGGCAAGCAGACAGTCCGTCCGTTCCCTTCCGTTCCCGAGTCTCCTCTCATATGTTCGAATCCAGGCTACTCTCCCCTCGATTTTAGCGTCCTCGACCCTCACTGGGGGACAATCGCTGACTGGCAGCAATTCATTGACACCGTCCACACCAGAGGAATGTACGTCATGCTCGACTTCACAGTTGGCACGCTTGGCGATCTTCTCGGATTTCAAGGGTGTGTCTTCTTGCACGTTGCACCGCCTTTCTTCCCTCATCGGTCATCCTTGCCCAGCTACCTAAATGTTACCGCTCCTTTCAGCCTCAACCAGTACCAGGCCGTCTACAAGGACCCTCATTACATCCCTTGGAACTTTTCAGAATATGCCGATTTCCAGGTACTCTATTGACTTTGCCTTCATAACCTATTCTCATCACATTTTACCCCCTTTCCCCACTAGTTCGACAATCAGTGGAATTCCTCTTGTCAACTGCCAGTCTTCTGGCAAGAGGATGGCTCCATCCAACCCGTCTCCGCAAATGGTTGCTATACCTCCGATTTTGATCAGTTTGGCGACATGGAGGCTTTTGGTGTTCACCCTGACTGGCAGCGTCAGCTGTCCAAGTTTGCTTCCGTACAGGACCGACTCCGCGAGTGGAAACCGCAAGTCATGGCAAAGCTACCAGTCTTTGCTTGCATGGCCATCACTGCCCTCGATATCGATGCCATCCGTGTCGATAAATCAACACAAGTCACGGTAGATGGCATGGCCGCCTGGTCAGCAGCGACACGTGCCTGTGCCACAAAGCTGGGCAAGTCCAATTTTTTCATCTCCGGCGAGGTCACGGGTGGTGACACGTTTGGAGCTCTATATCTGTACGTCATGTGTTTACTGTCTCGTTCCCTTCCTAAATTATTTCACAGGGGGCGTGGTCGCACTCCCACGGAACGCCCATCTGGCTTTCTTCAAGCTGCGAATGTAACAGAAGCAGACAATCAATACTTTCTCCGTTCCCAAGGGCGAAACAGCCTCGATAGCTTTGCGTTCCATTATTCAATCTACCGTTCGCTCACCCGATTCCTTGGCATGGACGGTAATCTCGCAGTCGCATATGATCTTGACACCAATTTCATCACGGCATGGAACGAAATGTTTGTCAACAACGATTTTGTAAATCCAAACACCGGTGTTTACGATCCAAAACACTTGTTTGGAACAAGCAACTTCGACGTCTTCCGATGGCCTAGCTTGGAAAACGGCACAATGAGATCCGCACTTGCCCTCTTCGTCACAAACTTGGTCATGCCCGGCATACCCCTGGTACGTTCCTGTTCCACCCTCTTGATAAAGTAGTATTCATTCCAGAATTTAGTATTACTATGGTGAAGAGCAAAACTTTTACCTATTCGACACCACCGCGTCCAACTACCTCTTCGGGTATGTTTCATCCCTAATGGCATCGTTCACGCGCTTACTCGTACCCACACATTCAGCCGTCAGTCCATGATCAGCAACAAGGCCTGGCAGCGTCATGGTTGTTATAAACTTGGATCAGCCCAGTACTTCAACTGGCCAATCGAATCAGGCTTGCTCGGATGCCAAGATGATTGGAATTCCCTGGACCATTTCGATCCAACGACCGACATGCGTCGTCTGATGAAACAGTTTTTATATCTGCGGAGCACCTACAGTGCCCTGCAAGACGGATGGGATCTCGTGCAACGTGGTAACTGGACGATCGAAATTCAACGCCCCGGTTCCAACGGAACCGCTACCGAAATGGGTCTCTATTCCGTGTCCCGGGCTGGCATCATGAATGTACAGAACCTCAAGGGGAACTACACCGATCAAGTGTGGATGTTGTATGCAAACATGAACCAGACCACCACATGGTCGTACGACTGCTCAAGTTCGTATTGGATCTCATCGCCTTACCAATCTGGCACCACCGTTCGCAACTTGTTGGCCCCCTTTGAGCAATATACCCTGCAGGATTCATTGTCCTCCTACTACAACAACGGCAATGCCCCGTGGTTCGGATGTCTGAACAGCGTCACCATGGATCCATATGGGATGAAGGTCCTTGTTCTGGCCAATGAATGGGTTCCCCCTCCTCCTATGGTGACGCGCTTCCTTCCGGGCCACGACGCTCGCATCACTGCGAATCCTGGAGATCCGAATGCGACGACAATCAACATCGTTCTCGAATTTAGCACCGCCATGTCCTGCAGCAGCGTCACCAACAGTATCACACTCAACATGTCATCTTCAGGTATAGGGGGCCCACCGACGTTGGACATGAATTCAGTGGCGTGTAATGCCGTGACGAATCCGGTGATTACGAGCGTCATCGGAGCAGTTCCCTCCAATTTTTCGTGGTCCGCCACATTAAACAACGTTCCTGATGGAATTTTGGATATCGTGGTCAATAATCCCACCAACAATGAGGGTACTGCTTCAACCGGGGTATGTCTCTTGATCTTAACATGGGCAAGGCTGGAATCTTGATTCTGCATTCCATAGGTTGTCGACCACTTGCTTTTGCGCAAGGGTGCTGCTGACAACATCATGGTGTTCCCCGATTCGGACTACGATAGCAGCGCGTTCCAACACTCGAACGGCCAGTACACTTTTACCCACAAAGCATACGGAGCGGACATGTTTAGGTACTCGGGCAACTTTGGACAGACCTGGTCGAATTGGACAAACTGGGAAAACGTGACAACAATTCCTTCCGACGTTGTCAGCAATCCAGACACGTGGTGGAATGGGGAGCATATCATGGTTCAATGTACGTTGCATGTCGTATCGCTTTTGGAGTTTGGGACTCACCTTGTGATAGACTGGAGCCAAACAGCCGCGAGTGCGAGCGTCGTCATCCATTCGGATGTCAACTTCAACTCCCAGCGCCGCGTTCCTCAGTTTCTCGCGCGTGGTCCGTTCAACGCCTGGGGTTACGACCAAGGTATCCCGGCAGTCATGAATCAAATCGGTGATGGCACTTGGGAACTCGAAATCTTGGCTTCTTGGCCAACGTATGTCCAGATCAACGTGTTTGGATACGACGATTATTACTACGGTGACGTTGACGCGGATGGTGTCATGGACCGCCTTCCTCCCAACACGATTGCGCCAAATTACTTGAACATGTCGGCTCCGCCCTATCCAGCACTCGCCTGGGCGTTGGTGATCGACGATCAATCACTTCAGTGGTCATTGCAACCCCGTGGGCAGGCTTCCGTCGGCGCCATCATGTATGCGCTCTTGTTATCCATCCCCCTCATTACTGGTACGCTCGCGGTGGTCATCTTTATGTGGACATTTTATGGCATCCGTCACAATCGTTATGGTATGAAACCCAAAGGCGCCAGTAAATATATCCCCATCATTGGGAGCCTGGGTAACAAGTCCGTCACGGATCTCAAGGATGGCGTGCCCATCTCGGACAAGATATTTGGTCAGAAACACGCGACGGAGATCATTGGTTGGCCAGAAGACAAGGAAAAGCGCCGAAAAGTACTCATTGCAACGCTCGAGTACGAGATCTTTGACTGGAAGCTCAAGGTCAAGATTGGTGGACTGGGTGTCATGTCGTCGCTCATGGGCAAGGCCATGACGGATGTTGATATCATCTGGATCATTCCCAAGGTCAAGGACCTCGAATATCCCGCCGGCGAACCTGCAGAGCCCATCGAGGTCATCATCTTTGGAGAGCCCTACCTCATCGAAGTGGAGACGCACACCCTCGACAATATCACCTACGTCCTTCTCGACAGCCCCGTTTTCCGCGCCCAGACGAAATCGGACCCGTACCCCGCTCGCATGGACGATCTCAGTTCAGCAATCTTTTATTCGACATGGAATCAGGCCATCGCAGCCAACATTCGTAGGTTCCCCGTGATCGACATTTACCACGTCAACGACTACCATGGCGCGCTCGCTCCCATCTACCTCTTGCCCAAAGTCGTCCCAGTTTGTCTCTCTTTGCACAACGCCGAGTTCCAAGGCTTGTGGCCTCTCCGGACCAAGGAAGAAATGAAGGAAGTCTGCTCGGCATTCAACATCAGTAAGGAGAACTGTACGAAATACGTCCAATTCGGGAATACGTTCAACTTGCTGCACGCTGGCGCGTCGTATATCAGCCACCATCAAAAGAGCATCGGCGTCGCTGGCGTTTCTGACAAATACGGCAAGCGCAGTTGGGCGCGGTATCCTGCGTTGTGGACGCTGAAACATGTCGATTCGTTGCCTAACCCTGACCCCACCGACATTGCCGCGCTGGACGAGAATCCCGTGTCGATTCGCGACATCAAGATTGACCAGGCTGCGGAGGCTCAACGTCCCGAGTTGAAACGACAGGCTCAAGAATGGGCAGGTATCAAACAAGATCCGAACGCGGACTTGTTCGTGTTCGTTGGCCGTTGGTCCAAACAAAAGGGTGTCGACCTTATCGCCGACATCATGCCGTCACTGTACGCCGCCTTCGCCGTTTGATGGCCCGTGTACTGACTAGCTTGTTTTAGGCTGGAAAAACGCCCCTCGATCCAGCTCGTCTGTGTTGGACCCGTCATTGACTTGTATGGTCGTTTCGCTGCGGAGAAGCTGGCACGGTTGATGGAGATGTTTCCCGATCGAGTGTTTTCCAAGCCCGAGTTCACCGCATTGCCACCGTATCTGTTTAGCGGGGCTGACTTTGCGCTGATTCCTTCTCGTGATGAACCTTTTGGATTGGTTGCCGTCGAGTTTGGGAGAAAGGGTGCGTTGGGCGTGGGTAGTCGACTTGGCGGTCTCGGTTTGATGCCAGGATGGGTGAGTCTCAGATGGCGTAGGTAGGGACGGCACGCGCTTACGATCGATTGCAGTGGTTCCCGGTCGAATCCACCTCGACGTCGCACATGTTGTCGCAATTGTCGAAAACGATCAAGCTTGCGCTCAAGTCGTCGCAGGAAGAGCGTGCGATTCTCCGTGCACGTTCCGCGGTCCAACGGTTCCCAGTCGTGGAGTGGCGTCAGCGCATGGAAGATATGCATCGCCGGAGTATCCAGACGAGTCGTCGACTTGCAGGACCACACGCATGGCAGGCGTCGGATTGCGGTATCGTGCAGAGTCAAGTGATGTATGACGCGGAGGATTGGACTCCTGTTCCTAAAGGACACCCTTCCCAGCCTGATTGGGACGCGTCCAGTGCGGTGTCTTCACCCAGAAATCAGCCCAGTTCGCCTGCGCAATCGCAATTGTCGACGCCGAATGATGAAATGTGCCTCGTTGCGCCGCCTCGACGCCTTGGAGACCTCGGATCGACCTCGATGCATTCGGACCAGTCGGACGACGAGTTTGGTTCGCGAGGGAGCGTGGTGACGGGGAGACAAGAATTTGGTGGTTTCTTGGAGAAGGCGAACAAGGCGATCGCGCAGGAGCAACGAAATGTCCCAGATCCATTCCTCCAAGTGGAGACGCCTCAGAAACCGCGTGGTACACACTCGCAGAAAGCATCCAGCGAGTCGCTCGCGACGCTTGCCGAGGAGAAGGTCAACTCGCCGCTCAACAAAGCGGTCAGTTCGGTACGTTTTTCTCGTTGGGTATACTTGTCTGGGCGCTGATTTATCTTGGTACGCAAGTTTACCGATTCCGACGGTGGGGTCGCCCAAGAGTTTGTGCAAAAGCTCCAAGCGTTGAGTTCGGACAACTCCAAGGGCGAGCTGTCTATCGAGCGGTACCTGGTGAAGTCCGAGGAAGCATACTTTGACAGGGTGCGCAAGGACAAGTTGTCTAGCGCCGCGAGTTATATCTCGTCGCATCGCGAGTCGGTGTGGAGTTCGCATGGATTGTCGACTGGAGATGAGCGTTCCCGACCAGCTAGTGCGTGCAACTTTTGTTTTGTAGGATTTGGAAGGCTCATGCGATGTGCAGCGCCGGGTACGCCGAGCCAGCACGGAGAAGGGGGCATGTTGCCATACGGTGGCGACTTTGTGATTATGAACAGGGTTCAGATCGCTATGGCCCGCAAGGTCTTTGGTTGGCCGTTGTATACTATCGTTCTCGCCCTGGGGCAGGCACGTGTTTTTCTGCTCGAGTTTGAGATGTATGCGTACTGACCTGCACCACAGATGTTGGCTGCTAACAGCTATCAAATAACACTTCTCACTGGGCAAAATTATCAAAATAATCTCCAGCTCTATATTCTCGGCAGTGTATTCCTAGTCTCCTCGTTTGTGTGGTATGCTTTGTTTCGGTTCAAACCATCCGTCTACGTGCTGTCCGCTCCTTGGTTGTTCTTTGGTATCGCTTTCTTCTTGATCGCTATCCCTTCATTATCTCCGTCGCTTGCGCACGCCCACACTATCATTTCGGATCTTGCTACTTGGTCTTATGCTATTTCTTCGGCTGCTGCGTTTGTCTTCTTTGGGTTAAACTTTGGAGAGGAAGCGGTGAGTGTGGTTCTTGTCGATCGTTCTAGGTGTCTGACGTGCTTGATAGGGTGCAGCCACCGAGGTCTGGGCGCTCCGTGCTTGTATCGTACAGGGTTCGCAGCAAATCTGGATTGCAGCTCTGTGGTACTGGGGAAGCACGCTCAACGGGGCCAAACCTGGCCACTTGTCGCCCTGGTGGATCGTCTTCGTTCTTTGGCCACTTTCGCTCATGTCGTTTACCTTTGCGTATCTCTTGCTCCGTGGTCTTCCAGGTTTGTATCTCTTGCGGTGTGAGTGGTCGTTTCGTTGACGATGCGCTCTAGAATACTATCGCCAGACGCCGCCCAAGGTGCCCAACTTTTTCAGGACGCTGCTCCGGAGAAAGCTGGTTTTGTGGTACGCTCGTCCGCTTTGGTCCCCAAGCTTACGAACGTACTGATGATGGTTCCTAGGTTCCTTGCATCTGAAATTCTTCGGGACTATTGGCTGAGTGGGGTATGTATCTCAATCTTTTTCGTGTTAACGTTGGTGCTGATTAGGTTGGGGGTGTAGCCCTACGGTCGAAACTGGAGCTTCTTGTGGAACGTACCCATTTCAAAATGGCAAATCGCGCTGCTGGTCGTCACGTTCTTTATTGGTGTCTGGGGTCTCATGATGCTCGTCTTGACGCACTTGAGCAAGACGCATACTTGGATCCTTCCTGTTTTCGCGGTCGGATTGGGTGCGCCACGATGGTGTCAGGTAGGTTGCGTTGATTTGATGTGCGTCGATGTGAAGTTTTGACGGGTGTTGTTTGGCAGACCATGTGGGGAACGTCTTCGCTTGCCCTCTATATCCCTTGGGCAGGGACTGCCGGTCCTTATCTCGGTCTTTCGTTGTGGCTCTGGCTTGGTGTCCTAGATGCCGTCCAAGGCGTCGGTCTGGGAATGATTCTGCTCCAGGTATGAGACACCACCAAAAATGTCGATGCATGCTCATGTATCGTCAGACGCTCTCCCGTCTCCATGTATGTGTGACGCTCGTCCTCGCCCAAATCATTGGTGCGATCTGTGTCATGGTCGCGCGAGCGACAGCGCCCAATGCGATTGGTCCCGGCACGGTCTTCCCCGACATCGGCACATGGGATTTCTCCAAAGGCCTCGCGGGCAGTCCGATGGCCTCTGCGCCGTTTTGGATTGCGCTCATGTGCCAGCTCGTGATCGTGCTCGGTTATTTCTGGTTTTACCGCAAGGAACAACTCTGTACGTCCTCGTCTTTTTTGTCATGCATGCGCGGAATGATGGACATGTCTTTCCAGCCCGGCCATGACGACGATCCTTGCTTCATCTTACTACTCTCTGTTGTTCATCATCATCTCGCATACTCCGGTCTTTTGCAACGCACATTGACATTGACACATCAGTAGACTTTTTTTTTTTTTTTTTTCCCTTTCTCTCCCTTTTCTGACGAATGACACTGAATATCCCCGAGGACGTTTTGACCAAACGATACACGAACTTATCTTACATATATCCCTCTCATTCCCATTGACAGTTTTCTTGGTTTTCCGGTCTACGTATCATAGTCACTTGTAACGGACTCGTTTCTCTCTTCTCTCTCTATCTCTCTCTCTTGGGTGGCATGGCGTCGTCGCCAAGGTTTCGCTCTTGTTTATAAAGAGTGAGATCAAGAAAAACATAACATCACGAACGGTTGTCGATAGAGAGTTGTGTTGGTTGTGACATTTAGCATACATTAGTGTCTAAATCGGACTGAATTGAAGTTATTATTATTATGGATGTCGAGATTCATGGAGGGCTCCTTTCGAGTAGCGCTACAGACGGAGTGAATATTTGAGGGACCATTCCCAGGCTCTCGGACAAAAGTGACTGCGGACGTCAAGTCGACCTGGATTCAAACGACTTAGATTCGAGTAGCTGACATGGAGGGTGGGTGGAAGGTATCTCGAATAGACCGGAAACTACAATAACATAGCGATACACCACATATAGATAAATATTTACTTCGAACCGGTCGAGAACTCTGATAGACCATTGCTTGAGTCTCATACAAGACAAGCAACATAAAAGACTTACTCGTGACCGACTTTGTACCCTCAGAGATGGCGTGCTTAGCAAGCTCACCAGGAAGAATCAATCGAACAGAGGTTTGAATCTCACGAGACGAGATGGTAGATTTCTTGGAGTAGGCAGCGAGCTCTGTGACATGCATGTCAGACCCAGGACATCACCAACAAAAAAAGGTCCACATACTGGATGCCTCGGTGGCGATCCGCTCAAAGATGTCATTCACAAACGAGTTCAAGATGGCCATGGCCTTGTTCGAGATACCCGTATCAGGGTGTACTTGCTTCAAGACTATCCAAATAAATCAATAACGAGTGCAAGACGCCAAGCATCAACACGCACCCTTGTAAATGTAGGAGCTATACGTCTCCTTTCGGACCTTTCGACGTTTCTTCTTTTCACCCTCAGCAGGCGGTCCAGACTTGCTGGCGGTCTTCTTTGCAGCCTTGGCACCCGAATCGGCCTTGGCAGGAGCCTTGGAGGCTGTAGAGGCAGGGGCTTTGCCAGCAGTGGACGCGGGCTACAATTGTCGTCAACACTTGATCAACGAAAACAACATCTGGCCTACTTTGGGAGGCATTTGAGAATCTACACGATATACAAGATATGTGACTGTGAAAATCGAGAGTGAGCATCGTTTGTGTACGAGTGAGTCGGTGTGCACACACCAAAAGTGTTATCTGTACGAGCGAGCCTGTGTGAGGCGAGGTGGTGGTGGTAGGGGGAAAAGTGTGTGGATAGACGCGACGAGCATCACCGCCGCTTTATGAATGGGCAGCAACTCCATTTCAAGGTCCGCTTGTGAGGTGGAGGTCACATGATTCAACAGACCGCGACAGTCACGCGCTTGTCACTGTCACGTTTCATATTGACACGATGAAAAGGTTTACAGTAAAAAACAAAAGGAATTTATTAGCAACTAACACGAAAGACATGCGTTATACACGTTCCCTACTCGTCGACAATCGCGTCAAAGAAAGGGAGTCAGAATACAAATCACGACGCGGTGGTCATGCCCTCTCTTGCATGGTCCCCTTCGCATCGATCACCTTGAAGTCTGGTGCATAGTATGGGTAGGGGCTCAGTAGTGTCCCGAGACGGGGCAAAACTTCGATCTGGAACTCCTCGAATGGGAATGCTTCACCATCGACCATCAGCACGCCACTCGCCGTGAGAGGTTTAGCGCGGTATGCAGACGCTTTAAAGTATTGGTTCTACAAAGCAGCTTCGGTCAATGGCTTTCCCAACTACACTTTGTCACGCACTGAGCTGAACCAATAGGAACGGCCAAACTCGGCGCCTTCCATTGCATCAAGCAAGAATTTTCTAGCCACCTAACATACCCATTTAGAAAGTATGACAGAGTTGATAGGAACACGACGTACGATCTCTTGTATCGAAATATCGATCAAGCCATCATCAGGGTGGGAAACAGGAAATTGCATCAACGACCTGAAAACATGTGCCTAAGCAAAATGTGGAAAACGACGATCGATGTCAACTTACCGGCTCACGTACGGACCCTTGCCAGCAAACATCCACAAAATCGGCTTCTCAAACGTGACCCAGTTGTCTGCCGGGTCCGTCTCCTGTATTTGCTTGTCATCGGTGGGGTCGGGAGACGGCAGGGCAGGAGGAACACCCTTGGCGGCGCTTCGTCGACGTGCATACAATGCGTCCACCATCAGCGACTTGTCCTGTTCGACGACCTTCATCGACAACTCCATCTTACAGGTCTTGCGCGTGACAACTACCGGGGAAAACGATGGTGACACTCTCGATCAAAGGTCCATGACATGCTTACCCCCACGGAGAAAACCCCAAATGAACCGAAGATCGCCCATCCATCGAAGATGCTCCGTTTCTATATCCACATCGGCCATGAGACCAACCGTCTGCGACATGAACGATATCCGTTTCTGATTCCCTTGCGTGAACGAAAACAAGTCGACTTTCATCGGTCGACCTATGTAGTACCAACGTCAGCTATGCCGTTGTGCCACGTCATAGAATGCACATGTGACCTTTGAGAACGTTGAGCGCTGCCGCGCATGGATCTAGTCCGTCATGAAGACCCAATATATTCAACGAGAGACCATTTCCGGAACCAGCGGGTATCGGTGCGATAGGAATAGAAAACGCCTCTTCGGGCGTCTCGTGCTTGGCGAGGCCGTTGACGACCTCGTGAACGAGACCGTCTCCGGACACGACGACCAATGTGTCGTACGTGAGCGGCATGTGTTGCACAATGTCACTGGCATGACCAGCCCTTGTCGTCACTGGAGGGAACTCGTCAGCACGCGTGGGCCTGAGAAAGAAAAAAAAGGCGTACGAGTGACGTCGAGCGTGCACCCCGCCGCTCGCAGCATTGGCTCCACTGTTCGGATAAAAACTTGGCGCGCTTTTCCCTGCGCGCTGTCAGCTGGGGTGACCCGATGCAAGCAGGTCACCTACGGGGCCACCATAGGGATTGATGAGGACTTTCAAGGACCTGGGGGGGCTGCCGCCTGGGCGGGGGAAGAACGGGGAGGGTGAAAAGGGGTGAAAAGGGGGACCGGGCGGTGCGTACCTCGATATGCAAGCTCGGTAATCGCACTGCACCATTCTGTGGCGAGAGGAACGTCCTTGTCGGTGACGTCGCCCCGAACCTGCTGCATATGAAGGCGTTGCTTCGACGTGCGCGCCACGTAGGACACTTCGACGGTCGTGCCAGTCACGGTCGCAGCAATGACATTGTGGAGGGGAATCTCTGAACGATCGGGCTTGGTGGACGAGAACCGAAATGAGTGTTTCGGGGTATTAGCGGTGGCGAAATTGGGGCTAATGGAAAGCGAAGAATCAGTCAAAGTGAGGGTGGTGGCGGCGCCGTTGGGTTGCCCGAGGACGAGCTGTCGGCGAGCGGCCATTGTATGGGAGGAGGGGCAGAAGACTCGTGCTAGCGGACGGGGGGGAGGGTATTATTAGCGAAACGAGTCGTAACGAAAATTACTACGAGTAGCTAATAACAACAATCCTCCTTTTGGAAATGTCCTAATGGACCCGCAGCAGGTCCCTATGCAACCACGCCAACTCCGTTTCGTCAGTGACGCGCTATTAAAACCCGTATCCGTCGTATCTGATTATCGAGGTGCATCATGCCCGTCACAGTCCACGATGTCGCCCAAATCGGCTTCGGAGCTGGTACCAACGAGTTGTATGACAGGCAAGTCAAACTCAACATGCAACATGTCTCATACTGATACTGATACTGATACACTTACTCAGAGCACGGCCATCATACCCACAGGACAGCATTCGTTTTATCAGAAAGGCTGTTCACGGCATAAGCCCAATAAACGTGATCGAGTGAGTAGTAGCAAACCGAACCCTGTCATCGTCCGCCGTCATCGTCCTTACCAATAACACGGCAGAATCGGGGCCGGGACGGGATTGTTTACCCGCGCATTACTGTCGGACGAGGACGATGAACCGAGGATCGCCACCTTGAAGGCAATCGAACCGAGCGCTGGCATGCGAGAGGTGTTCAAACAAAGGGTCGTCCACCCATCTGTAACCATTAGCGATGGCACGTTTCATGACGTCCCATCCGTCGAAAATGGTTGGGCAGACCTAATAATTATCGCCCAGGTACGCAGAATAACGTTATTTCCATCCATTGATGGGCCTCAATTGTCTTCACCAGGCCTTCCACTGGTGTCCCGATTATGGCAAAGCATGTGAAGAGTTTGCTCGGATCCTGAGACCAAGTGGCGCAGTAGCCTTTATCTGGAACCTCGAAGACAGGTGACCGGACCCGCTCCCATCTCATGAGCTTGCCTTGATCAGTCCTGCAGGGATGCTGCTGGCTGGGTTGCTCAGTTACGCGACCGCATCGAGACACACGAGAGAGGCACGCCCCAATTCCGGCTCGGCCTCTGGCGACAGGCCTTCTCGACAGAATCCTACAACAACCACTTCAAGCCTCCCGAAGAAAAGGAATGGATTTATCATATACCCACATCGGAAGACATGTGCATCGAACGCGCGTTAAGCAAGAGCTACATCTCCATTCTTCCTCCGGACCAAAGGGACAGCGTCACCAAAGATATCCAGGCGATCCTAACCAAGGGTGACAGAAAGATTTGGATCGACAAAAGCAAGGGTGTGTTCGAATACCCATACAGAACTCTGGTGGTCCTGGCGAGAAAGAAGTGCCTGTCGTAGACCCATGTATGCATCATCTTGCCAATCGCCCCTTTTCACATGAACTCGGCGCTCATGCCGGAGGGAGAAATACCGCCCAGAGCACACAGCTCACCGCACCCCACACGATGCTCCATGCAACCCACGCCCTGCCCCACCACGGACGCTCAACGAGCAACCACGCCGCCCCCCAATACACGAGGGGGAACGAGGGCAACACCCGAAGCGCAATCTGCACGTGGGCATTGAACGTGATCAACAGTACCACTGCGAGCCCGTGGAGGACGTGCGGGAGCAGTGAAGGTGCAAGGAAGAGCGACGGCGGATGCCGTTCGGCATGCATGTTTACGTGCCTGTGCCTGGGTCGGGCTCTTTGTCTGGACTGCGCTGCCGCTCTCCCCCGGTGCCGCACCGCATAGCGACCCCGGCGCGGAAAATAGACGTGGGACGCTCGCCAGAGATAGAAACCGCAAAATGCGTACACGTTGGCCAGGATGGGCAGTGCGAGGACGAAATTGGGCACGTTGGACAGCGTCCAGTATTGCAGAAACCCAACGTTCCAGTACGCATGTTGGACGTGCGCGTAGATCGAGGGCAGGAGGCCGCTGTCGCACCACTCTGGACGACGGTCTGTCGTGGACGTACAAAAGAGGACGTAGCCTGTGTAGTTGTGGTACACGAACGGGACGAGAGGGATCGCGACCAGCACGGTGCAGTACAATATCCGGGAGGGCGAGAGCTGGGATCATTGAGCGACGTCAATACGCATGCGTATACACACTCACGAGGTCTTTGCGGGCGGACAGACACGGTGCCACGAGTATCCCCCACGCGATAAACCCAGACAAAAAAATCCCGTTGGACCTAAACGTGCTCGCGAGCGCGAACCAGACCGACGCAGAGACCCACCGCGCGCGTGCACACGCCCACATGCCCCGATACGAACAATAGGTGAAAAACGGCTCGCTGTATGGCGCGAACCGCAACGTGGCAGGGCTGCTGGATAAAAGAGAGAGTGCGGCTGCCAGAAACGCGGCAGACGGTGAGCCAAGGTGGTAGAGCGAGAGACGATACAGGACATGAGTGGAATCGAAGAGCACACCGAGGACGGCGCCGCCTAGAAGTTGCGTGTCAATGTCTGGTAATTTGAGGCCTGCACGAGAGAGCCAGTTCCCCGACACGCGCATGACGAACGGAAGTGCCGGAAAGAACGCCCAAGTGTGTTCATACGCATGGCCTCGCTGTGCGACGAGTGCAAAATGAAACGCGTCCCAACGAAGCAAGGAAGAAATCCATGGCGGCGTTGTACTGCTCAGGACGAGTCTTGGAGAACTATCAAACAAGGGTAGCAAATACGTCGCAGATATGATTAGCCCTGCGACGAGAACCCGACTGAGTAGCGAAAGAAAAGTTAGCGTCCGTAGGTGGGCTCGAGCCTCTGGGATCGAAGCGGAGGTCATGGTCGCGTTATCCGATCCGACTTCGTTTCTGATAACAGTAAGTACGGTACACATTATACCAAGTAATTATCCCATCCATGTCCCAAGTCCAAACGTGTATGATATACCAAATAAACCAAAAAAAAATCCGACCGCAACGTGCAGCATAAACGAGTGTCAAAAGTGTCAATCGAAGATAGAAAGACCATTCATGTGATCAATATTCGAACCGCAAGTAGGCTCGTGCAGAGTGTAGACGGCTGGTCACCAATTCGCTCTGTCGCGACCCAAATATTCGGGGTAGCTCTGTGATTCGGAAGGACAGGGCCGTGGCATGGGGCGAAATCGGTGTCCCATAGTCCTTTTCAATCATTTTAGTGGCGTACTAATACCAGTCACCTACGCGGAAACGCAATTCACGAGTTTCGCATTGATAACAGTGTCTCTTTTTTTCCTTGGCGCTGCATCGCATATAAGGATCATACCGTTCGATCGTTTCCAGGGGTATCGGATTGCCCACTTGATAGGTGGAGATCAATATGCCGCTCACCCAGATGGATCTGGACGTCACTGGTTGGTTCGAGAATCTTCGACTAATTCCAGTCCTGGTAATTAGAGACGGTGCGTTTCTTTAGGCACTCGTTGGCATAATGGCCTGCCTTGCCGCATTTGAAGCATAGCTTCTCCCTGACATATCGGTCATGCTCATCTTTTTAACTTTGTTCCTAGGGTGACCTTTTTACCGGGTCTAGCGCTCGGGGCCCTATGCTTGGATAGGCATCGTTGACGGTGGGTTCCGTGGTGGAGCTTTAGTTTGTCGTCTCCCCTTCCGTTCCGTTCGTGGCACTTGCTAACCGTGTGTGCGATTTCGATCGTTTCTGGGGCACCAATGACTTCCCTGAGGGTAGCTTGTTCGGGACTTCGCTTGTCCTTCCACAGCTCTGTTATTCAGTCCAAACCAGAGTTTCATGACTTGATCTCGCTGGCTAGCATCGCCGATCAGGTTCCAGAGCTCGTTCAGCTCGGGAACGTAGTCACGAACGGTTCGGTCCCTCTGGAAGGCGCGTTTCACTCACTCTCGCTGCTTCGCCCTGAAGTAATCGATCAGAAAGCAATAGTTAAAGAGCTCGAGGAAGAAATTGTTGGAATTCAGCTTCGCGCATAATTACTTAATTACGCCGACTCTACGTGTCCACTTTAGCTTTTTATCATCGTCATTCGTGTCCGTTGTGCCCCGTCCTCTGCGCCTGACCGTTCCGATTTCAACAGAAATCTCGCAAGTTCCACTTGTACGGGTTGTCTGACACTTCCCGAATATAGAATTCGCCCGCTCAAGAAATGGGCTGAGAACAAGCGCTCGGTTGCGTTCACGAACGTCGCCGGCTTTCACACGGGCAGTCCCTTTGGTGACGAAGCGATGGAATGCTTGCGAATCGGGCTCGATCGGCTTCATGCGGCCGTATACCGGTTTAGTTCTCTTTTCCTTATGTTTTCTCAATGAACTGTGAGCTCAGTCGAACGTGAAACGACTGTATTATGTACCTAATGAACTGTGAGCTAGGGTACATCTCAGTGGGGACTATAACGAGTGTAAGTAATTGCACACCTCAGTCGAACGTAGTGAAACGACTGAGGAATGCGTCAAACTAAACGAGGCTGTAGTAGGGACTGTCATATGTGAATAAAGCACTAAAAAGGTAAGCTAGTTGTCTATGTACGAAACGTAGCGTATGTCAACACTACCCCTTCAACGAGTGTCAGTCCGTGTCTGTAGTCAGACTAAACGTACGAGATGTCTATGTGTAGCTGTAGGTAGTCCTTTGGTGAAAATGTCGGCGATATTCTCGGCAGAGACGACATGCTGCTGTGTGATTTCCTTGCGCTCGATCTCGTCCTTGATCCAAAAGTACGCGAGTCGGACATGGCGTGTTTGTTCTCGTGGACATCTCGTCCGGTCTGGTCAGGATTCGAATGCCAGCTGTGTTGTCGACGTGCAGCGCAGTCGGGTGTGACTGCGCGAATCCTAGTTCGACGCGTAAATGGCGAAACCAGAGAATTTCGCGTCCGACGTGAGTGGCTGCGTAGTATTCAGCTTCGCCCTGTTGACAGAGCCGTGGCAGTTTGTTTCTTTGCTGACCATGAGAAAACGCCAGTGCCAAGCATGGCTGCGTAGCCGGATACGGATCGGCCATGATCGGGTGAGTTTTGCAAAATCGGCGTCGCTAAAAGCGTACGGCACGATCGCGTTGGTGTCGAGCCGGCCCTCCCAGAGTGAGAACGAGGTCCCGCGTGCCTTTGAGGTAGCGGAGAATGCGTTTGACTGCAGTCCAGTGCGCTAGTCCCGGATTGGCCGCGAATTGCGCAACTTGTTGTGCGCAATGTCGGGTCGCGTCGTGGTGGCGCCATGGTTGAGCGCACCGACGGCATTTTGGTATGGTATGTTGCGCATTTCGCGTGTTTCATCATCCGTGGATGGGCAGTGCTGGCGCGACAGACGCAGGCCTAGTTGCTCTGGGGTTTGCCGACTTGAGATCGTATGTAGTCAACATGGAGTCGTCGATGGGAAAAGGATATGGTGCGGGTGGTGTGGTCTCGGGTGACGTCGATACCCAGGATATGACGGATTTCTCCTTGGTCCTTGAAAGAGACATATGCGCCAAACTCAACCTTTAGCTGTTTGAGTTCGCCCAAAGACGATACATAGACTTGCTTCGACGTGCGCGCCACGTAGGACACGTCGACGGTCGTGCCAGTCACGGTCGCAGCAATGACATTGTGGAGGGGAATCTCTGAACGATCGGGCTTGGTGGACGAGAAGCCAAATGAGTGTCTCGGGGTATTAGCAGTGGCGAAATTCGGACTAATGGAAAGCGAAGAATCAGTCAAAGTGAGGGTGGTGGCGTTGGGTTGCCCGAGGACGAGCTGTCGGCGAGCGGCCATTGTATGGGAGGAGGGAGAGAAGACTCGTGCTCGCGGACGGGGGGGAGTATTATTAGCGAAACGAGTCGTAACAAAAATTACTACACTTTATCAAGCCAAATGAGTAGCTAAACGTCCTAATGGACTCACAGCAGGTCCCTATGCGACCACGCCAACTCCGTTTCGGCAGTGACGCGCTATTAAAACCCGTATCGGTCGTATCTGATTATCGAGGTGCATCATGCCCGCCACAGTCCACGACGTCGCCCAAATCGGCTTCGGAGCTGGTACCAACGAGTTGTATGACAGGCAAGTCAAACTCAACATGTCTGATACCGATACTGATATTGATACACTTACTCAGAGCACGGCCATCGTACCCACAGGACAGCGTTCGTTTTATCAAAAAGGCTGTTCACAGTATAAGCCCAATAAACGTGGTCGAGTGAGTAGTCGGAAACCGAACCCTGTCATCGTCCGCCGTCATCGTCCTTACACAATAACACGGCAGAATCGGGGCCGGGACGGGATTGTTTACCCGCGCATTACTGTCGGACGAGGACGATGAACCGAGGATCGCCACCTTGAAGGCAATCGAACCGAGCGCTGGCATGCGAGAGGTGTTCAAACAGGGAGTCGTCCACCCATCTGTAACCATTAGCGATGGCACGTTTCATAACGTCCCATCCGTCGAAAATGGTTGGGCAGACCTAATAATTATCGCCCAGGCACGCAGAATAACGTCATCTCCATTCGTTGATGTCTCAAACATCTTCGCCAGGCCTTCCACTGGTGTCTCGATTATGGACAAGCATGTGAAGAGTTTGCTCGGATCCTGAAACCAAGTGGCGCGGTGGCCTTTACCTGGAACCGTGGGGACAGGTGATCGGACCGCTCCCATCTCATGAGCTTGCCTTGATCAGTCCTGAAGGGATGCTGCTGGCTGGGTTGCTCAATTACGCGACCGCGTCGAATTACACGAGAGAGACACGCCCCAACTTCGGCGCGGCCTCTGGCGACAGGTCTTCTCGACAGAATCCTACAACAACCACTTCAAGCCTCCCGAAGAAAAGGAATGGATTTATCAGGTACCCACATCGGAAGACATGTGCATCGAACGCGCGTTGAGCAGAAGCCACATCTCCATTCTTCCGCCCGATCAAAGGGACAGTGTCACGAAAGATATCCGGGCGATCGTAACCAGGGGTGACGGAAAGGTCTGGATCGACGAGAGCAAGGGTATATTTGAATACCCCTACAGAACTTTGGTGGTGCTGGCGAGAAAGAAGTAGCACGCGTGCCTGTCGTAGATCCATGTATCCATCATCTTATTTTCGTATGAACTTGGCCCACACAGCTCACCGCGCCATGCAACTGACGCCCTGCCCTGCCCCACCACGGACGCTCGACGAGCAACAACACCGCCCCCAAGTACACGAGGGGAAGGGAGGGCAACACCCGGAGGGCGATCTGCACGTGTGCATTGAATGTAAGCAACAGCGTCATAGCAAGCGCGTGGAGGACGCGCGGGAGCAGCGACAGCTCGGGCGGGTGCCGGTCAACATGCGTGTTGTGTACCTGTGCCTGGGTCGAGCTCTTCGTCCGGACCGCGCGCTGCCGCCCTCCCACAGTGTCGCGTCGCACCATACGGCGACCGAGCGAGCCGGGAAAATAGATGTGGGAACGTCCGCCAGAGATAGAACCCGCAAAACGCGTACACGTTGGACAGCGTCCAGCATCGTAGAAACCCGACGCTCCAGTACGCGTGTTGGACGTGCGCGCGGATCGAAGGCAGGAGGCCGCTGTCGCACCAACTCTGGACGATGGTCTGTCGTGGACGTACGAAAGAGGACGTAACCTGTGTAGTTGTGGTACAACGGCGAACCAAGGTGGTGAAGCGAGAGACGATACCGAGGATGACACCAGTTCCCCGACACGACGAACGGGAGCGCCGGAAAGAGCGTCCAAGTGTGTTCATACGCATGGCTTTGCTGCGCGACGAGTGCAAAATGAAACGTGTCCCAACGAAGCAAGGAAGAGATCCATGGCGGCGTTGTACTGCTCAGGACGAGTCTTGGAGAACTATCGAACAAGGGTAGCAAATACGCCGCAGATATGACTAGCCCTACGATGAGAACCCCGACTGAGCAACGGAAAGAAAAGCCAGCGTTCGAAGGTGGGATCGAAGCCGAGGTCATGGTCGCGTTACACGTATCCGATCCAACTTCGTTTCTGGTGACAGTACGGTACAAAAAGTACGCGGATACACATTAAAAAATGTTACCGAGTATCCCGTCCAAATCCATGTGTATGAAAAGATGTCCCAAGTCCAAACGTGTAATGATATACCGAATAAACCGAAATTTTACCAAAAAAAATCCGACTGCAATGTGCAGCGCAGCGCAAACGAGCGTCAAAAATGTCAACGGTGAATAAAAAGACCATCCATGTGATCGCAACCATCGAATCAATATTCGAACTCCTCCGACACGAGCGTGATTGATCCACGCATGTCACCTTTGCGTATCCGCGCAGGATCGATCTGTGCGGCAACGATCTTGCGTACTATCGCGTTCAAAGACGTGGGCCCACAGCCTGAAACAGAGCATCGTTAGCTTGCCCAAGGTCGATTGTAGGAATG
This sequence comes from Boletus semigastroideus, assembly GCA_038090295.1. Classification (NCBI taxonomy): domain Eukaryota; kingdom Fungi; phylum Basidiomycota; class Agaricomycetes; order Boletales; family Boletaceae; genus Boletus; species Boletus semigastroideus. The sequence goes on from JBBPMK010000192.1 coordinate 26,399, forward strand.
GAATCTACTGACATGCAACGACGACAGCGCCTTGGGATGCATGCACCTCATCTGCAATCAACTTGTCCAACTTGGGCTTACCGGGTCTCGCATGCTCTGAAACGACACGGACATCCATCGCTTCTTGCGCGTCCATCTGAAACGGGAGGCGAGAGTCACCGTCTGAGAAGCTCTGCGACAGCGAGGAACGAGCCGAATATGTCCCATCAGGGTGCGGTATTTGGATTGTGAGCGACTTTCCAGACTTGTTATCAGCAGAGCTTCTGGCAGGGCGTACGGGTGACCTCGAGTCGTGGACAGTAACGCCAGAGACATTTGACGGGAAGTAGGAGGACATCGTATTTGGCGGCGGATGGGAAAGAAGTGGCGAGTCGGAGCGACGAGACAACGGCGAACTCACGTCTGTCTCAGACGTCGCAGAGTATGGCTTTTCCGACAGGGGTGAAACGGGACGGAGTCTATCGCTCGACTGAGGGGACAGCCTCAAAAGTTTCCGTGACTGAGGGGCGCAAGATGAGGTTGATATCGGACACGTTTCGTCAGGGGATGACTGTCTTGAATCCTGTGCACCCCTAGACGACAAGAGGCGTGATGGCCGAGCATCCTGTTTGGTGTTCCCTATAGCAGAACGCTTACGAGAATGCAGTCGCCGAAGCTTGCCCTCTTTCTTCAGCTTCTGACTTAGATCAGCTTCTCCGGGCAATACCATATCAACATCGCCATCGAAATTAGTGAGATCTAATATATTAGATTCGTGTGCGACGTGCATCTCATCCGCCGGCGGCTCTTCATCTGGAAGGTCGCCAAGATAGTAGCTGAGATCGACATCACTTTCGTCGCTCTCTACGGAGCCCACAGATCTAGTGCGAGAATGGGCAGAACCCTCGCGAACGAAAATCGGATGAGGAGGCTGGAGTTCTCCGTCAGGGCTAATAAGTCCGCGATCGAAACGGGTGCGCAAGGGAGCCGGGCTAGAACGATATCCTAACGGAACAGGTTTGAAATTTGTCACGTAGATGTCAACTTGAAGCGCCGATGACGAAACGATGGACGTGCAGCGACGTATGATCGAGGCACACCACTGGAGATAGCCTGATATCATTAGCTCAATCCACTCACCCGCCCAACGGATAAGACTTACTGTATTCGCGGACGAGCCAGATAAACCGTACGCGGTTTAGCTCTGCGCCCTTCCATCCCCAACCGCCAGGACGTCCTCCGAGATGTGTACCATCCCTCCCCGATAAGCACAAGCACAAGTACTGCAAGAGAGACAGGCCAAAACTGACGCCAGAACCACCGGCGACGATGACCACGGTCGAATAATTGCCCCACCTGGCACGCCGGGCACTCCCAAATGGCCCATCGACGTATGCGCGCAAGAGGACACCATTATGTGGTAAATTGTCTGACCTGGACGCACCACTCCGAGATCGTTGGGCTGTCAACTGGGACACGACATTCCAAAGATGCTGTGTCCAACCGGTTTTTGCGCGTACCAGGAACAGCATCATGCGACCTGCGTCTGTCGGCGCTTCTTCGTCGCAAACAGAGGCGCACGTAAACGGATGGGAAGTGAACCGAGAAACGGACGGAATATTAAGGAGGAAATGTTGACCTGGTGACCATGGTAAGAAACCAGGCGTGATAAGACGGAGGCGGACAGTCCGCCCTGATAAAATTTCAGCGTGCACATATCCAGGGGGTGGAATGTAAGGGGGGACTGGTGACTGGGAAATGGACGTTCTAGAATGATCCTGTTCTGCAGTGTGGGGAAGAGATGTCGGCGAACGGTTTCTGGATGTGGGCCTGTCATGATCAACAGAGCCAGGACGCTTGTCATCATGAAGATAGTAAGCATTGAGGGGGCTAGGAGACCGTCCGTCAAGCGTCATCGTGGATTCGACACTGAATCGATGCACGGGTTGCATTTCCCATGTATCCCGCGGTAAGGTCTTGAGATCAGACGGGACAAGCGGTGGTTCAAGGGTCGTTCCGGCCACTATGCCATTCGCATAGATCCACCAGGTGCCGCGCCAAAGACGTTCACCAAACCAGATAAAAAGAGCTGCCCAACACCACCACGCAACGGCTGGGTGGTGCAACCCTGCCATGACTAGCATGGAGGGAGCGAGGAGCACGTGTAAAATATAAAAAAGTTCATAAAACCGCCTCCGGATGGGGTGTACGGAGAGAAGAATGATGAGGGTGAGGAGTACAAAAGCCTGAGGTCGGATCAGCACGGGTTCGGAGAAAAAGATGGAGTGCGTACGATCCAACCGTATACAAAGGGTGGATAAGACCAGGCATAGATATAAGCTACGCGACCGGTGGATGGGTTGACATCTTTAGACAACTGTATGCTCCAGAGCACGACGTGGAGAGAGACGAAAAACCAAATGAGGCGACCAGCCCACCTGTGTAACCAAGCGAGCTTGTCAAAGTATAATTGTGTCATGAAAGGAATGGCGAATAAAGCGAAGGGAGGTGCCTTGAGGGCGAAAAGGACGCACAGCGGAAGAAGGGCGAAGGCGATTTGGCCAACGCGGGCAGATGAGGACCAGAGGGACTTTGAGATCGTATATTGAGGCGTGTACGGTGCGAACGTGGACGCGTCGTACAATTGGTGTAGCGATGAAGCACGTGCTTGGATCTCCCAGACCTTTAAACTCGGGGCGAGGTAGTCCGGACCGACGAAGGCGAGTGCAAGGGACACGAACGTAAGGACAGACAAGGAGAGGAGTTGGGCATTCGATGGAAGGGAAGTGAGCCGGCGACGGGGCTGGTTACTACGTTGAGCGAGAGCTAATGCATGTCTCTTGCGCCAAGTTCTGCGACGGAGGGCCCACTTCCACCATATGGCACCAGGAAAACCGCCGGTTGAACCAGTCCAGTGAAGGACTGCAAAGGCGAGGAATATGAGGACGACGACGAGCCATAAAATAAAAGAATAACGTCTACTGGGAACGCTGAGAGAATGTACGGTAAGATAGGCGGTTATCCATTCCAAACTGTCCGAGTAGGATGGCAGGGAATCCATGAGATGGGGGAAACGGGAAACAGAACTACTGCGACATCTGCGCAGTAAAATATAATATCGGACCTGGGACTTGGTACTACCAAGTGTGTGAGACGGAACGGAATATATTCTCACGTGCCAATTCTTAGTTGTCACATGTATCTACGCCACGGTCTCGCCAGACACGACCTGCAACGAATTCATCAGATCTCAACGGATAATCCGGACCACACGACGGACCTCTTTTCCCGTCTTCTTGATCCTCTCCAACACCGTATCGTACGGTACATCTCCTTTCACAGTCACCTCCTGTTTCTCAAGGTTCACATCGTACGTGATTCCTACACCAACATCAGTGTCATACTACCATTCCAACGATGAAGCCCGACCTTCTACTTTCGAAAGTGCCCGCTCGACAGCTCCGGAACACCCTCCACATGCCATCTAAACGCAATGTCATCCATCCGATCACCACTAGGACTTGCATACCGTACTGTAACGTTGAACTTGTATTCACCCTATGTACCGATTATGTCAGTATTCCAATCGCGATGCTGCGTGACCACGCACCATTGTAATAGATAGGGACGGTCAGATGATGGCGATGAGTCGTTCAGTGAACCGATGACCTTTATATTTGTCCCCGATCCCATATTCTCACTGACCAGCGGCATTCCCACATTTCTCGGACCAAGACGGACGACACATGATTTAGTTCCGCAAGGCACTATCCGTATATATCCACTACACTGGCGTCGTGACCTCGCTTGGCGTCACGCGGGGTCAACAGCCGGGTCACCACGGTGACTCCGGCTATCTCCTATATATTCACTGCTCTCCAAATATATATCCATCCTGTCTTAAGTCCATCACATACTCCGTGTGCGCATCTCAACTTCGTCAGGTTCCGTAGATACCGCTTGCCATCCAGCACCCGCGTTTGGCCGGGGTCGTATCCGATCGAGAAAAGCCCCAAGGAAACCTAACGTGTTTTATCAACCTCAGTCGCCCCACCATATACAGTCCTTACCTAGTAGGAACGGAAGCTTGCCCCGTTCTTCTCTATGTGTGAGGTAATACACTGGCACACCAGCCAGTACGAAACCTGTCGACGATGCTAATGTCAGCCCCGCGGCACTCGCACGCCCAAGAACGTACCGAGAACAGCTACGGCTTCGAGCGGTGCAGCAACAATGGGCATGCACAACAAGAATAACGCGACAGCGCAAAACGTCAGCGGCGTAATGATCCACGTTTTGTATGGCCTGATATGCATCAGATGGTCGGAAGCGCGAAGAAACGGGTTCACCGTACCTCTCCAGATTCGGCTCCTTCACTCGTAGTATAACCAATCCAAGCACCTTATAGACCTCGACTCAGCTCTAGAGTATGCCAGAAAGCCATCATAACCCACAGTTAAAAAGTAAAAGGACCAAGATGCCACCACCGAAAAGTTGACCAACGATCGGAACCCACCCCCGATAACGATAAACGCGATCGTCAAGGTTGTTTGCAATAGGATTGCATTCACCGGTGTCCTCCGCGATTTGTTCAACTTGCCAAACAAAGAGGGCAGCCATCCCTCTCGTCCGGCAGCTCGGATGAGCCGCGCAGTTGTGAACGTCGAGCCTTGTTTACTTTGAATCAGAAATCTGATGTTTGATACAGGGGGGATACTACCATTGAGAGCACCAAAACAGGATACTGCTACACAGACGGCAAATACGGCGCCACCCATTGGACCAAAGAGTGCCCGACCGAAGTCAAGAGCAACAGCGTTACTGCTACCCACGGTCACCTTGTCGAGTACCACAAGATATGATACGTTCGCAAGCAGGAACAATATCTTTTGTGAATATGAGCCATAGTTATCATATGTGTTTTCCTGGAGAAATCACTCACGCAGACCATCCCCATGCTGAAATGAATTGTTCTGGGTATATTCTTCTCCGGGTTAAGCATCTCGCCACCGACGTAGTTTGCTTGATCCCACCCGTCAAACGCCCATAATCCAGAATACAGCGCAAGGGAATATGCTGATGGGCTGTTGCTGGAGTCGTCAAACAAAGGCTCCTTGAATGATTCTGATGCTTGTCCTTTAACCAGTTGTACAAGACCCAAAACGATAATCGACATCTACGATTGTTCTTTGCTTCCTGTTGTATGAAAAATAAGGAACAGCGTACCAATGAACAAACCTATCACATCTATAAGTTCCATGTCATTCCTGCTCGGAGACTCACGCACCTTGATAGTAGTAAGCAAGACCGCGGCCCTTGTTCCCATATTCCGTGTCGCCGAGCACATCACAGCCACGACGAGTACTGCTATAACGGCGGTGAGTTTGATTGACCATTGTGGGATGCTGTCGGGTGACACCTGGTCACTGGTAATGTGCCACATGAGTCGGTTGAGGTATTCGGCAAAGATCAGACTGACAGCCGCACTACTGCCTGTGCATCAGGAAAGAGTGAGTGTCCAAGAGAGGATATCAAACACGTTACAAACCTGGTTTCAGTGCAGAAATGGCTGTCCAAGCAAAGAGATATGATAAAAGAGGACCATAAGCGTACGATAAATAGGCCTGTGCGCCACCGTCCAAGGGTATACTTGACCTATGAACGTAATTGCAGCGAGAGACAACGCCACAGAGTGCCTCTCACCCTAGCTCCGCGAAACTACTAGCGCCCGTCCATGCGAGCAACCCAGATGCAAGCCATACCGCAAGACTTGCTCCAACGCTATGCGTGTTTGCAACAACGATACCTGGTGAGGAACTGCACAATGGCTGTCAGCCATATGGGCACAGCGAGGCAAAAACCAAACATACAATATTCCGGAGCCAATCTACCGAAACAGTCACTCAGTGTACACCAACCACGAGGGAGTGACACACCTGCGATCCAACGACGAGTCCGATACCTAACACGAAGACCGTCCAACGATATAGAAACGCGAGAGATGAACAAGACGCGTACCCTGTACCAAACCAATGTTTTTCTCCGCCCCGGGGGTTTCCCTAAGTGAGGTGTCTCCGTCGCTGACGGTTGAACTGAGTGGAAGCAACTCGGCCCGGAAGTCAAACCCCGAGAACGAAAAGGACCGCTGTCGAGCGTGTTTCGCTGTTGTCGATGCTAACATGGGCCCATCCGTGAATTCGAGATTTCGTAGTGATTCCGTAGAGTTGTTGGATGGCGAGTGAGAGTAGCGCTCTGAGCGAGTAGATGCGAGGGAGTCATGTTCGTCTACGGATGATATTGGGGACGTCGGGCCACGAGGTGACAGCGGCATTCAAGTAGTTGTAGCGTCACTTTTTCTGTGACAGTCGAGGACGTTGAAACCTCACTATTTTTCTACTCACGGTTTTGCAATGAGTGGTTATTCGACAAGGAATAATCCATGTATCATCATCGATTCTGCTGGCCCAGGTCCAAGAATCCCAAGTGCTCAAGAAAGGCTCGGAGGAGCTTGGATCAGGACTCAGTTGGCTACTTGAAGGTCTTCAGCCGTTCAGGACAGATCATCATCGTTATCCTCGAGCGCTTAAAGACGACAGCGCGTGAATCGATACCATCAGTTGGCCATCCGCATGCCCACAACACGTTCCCTAGCGTATTTGAACTCGCGGTCCCCTCTTCCCTGTTCCGCTCAACAGTCTTCTTCGTCACCCCTGCCCAGTACGCGAAACCATGTCTAACGATTCCGCGCCTGACAGCCCGAGGTTCGAAGTATCCAGTGCGAACATTGTTGCTTATCATACTGCCCTCCACTCATTCTTACTAGCCATTGACATGAATCTCGCCGGTGGTTCGCGTAAAAAAATTGATTCAATTTCCATCGAGCTGAAGAAGAAGGACGGTTCAGTAGAAAAGATTGAGGAACTTGTGTCCGTAAGTGCAGGTCACGGATACCAAAAGAAATTTGAGCAACCTCTGTAAGATGCTTCGTGTAGCTGTGTCCGCTTGGTGTGCTGACGATGCTTCAGTGGCCTCGACCCCGCGGGCCTCATTTCCGTCTCAGCCCACTGTAGTTGGACCACAACCGGATGGAAGCGAGTAGCAGATCTTTCCATTGACATCGATCTATGCGACGAGTATAAAAATGAAGGTCTAAACAGAAGTAGGTCATGTTATTCCACCTTGGTAGGCCGCTGTGGACTCGTAGCTTTTTTAACAGGATATTGGAGCAAGGACAGAAATATGGAAGTCGTAGTCACCGGCCGCTGGTTCGGCCATCAATCAGTATGTGGTGTACACAGTATCTATACTCGCCCTACATGGATTTCGCCAGTTGTCTGGGGGTGTAGCTCAGATCATCGAATCTTGTCCACGGTGAGCCGCATCTCGTATATTTCCCTCCTACACTAAACCTTGCTTGTAGATTCCGGCTTCTAGTCATCGGCAATGTAAACGTTGATGTTCTTAGGTTGGAAACAAACTCACCGCCATTCTAGTCCGGCGTTGGCAAGTCTTCTTTAATTCGGAAAGTGTTTGATGTTGAGGAGGTCGTGAGTAACTCGACCACGTTGTACAGTATACTGTCAACCAACCCTTCCCTTCAAGCATGCCTCCGACGATGGTCCTGGTATTGTCGAAATTGACCGGGAGTTTGTGTCTCCGACGAATGAGCGATTCGTGGTTCACGATAGCCTCGGGTTCGAAGCCGGTGATGAACAGAACATGCAGAAAGTGGAAAAGTTCGTCATCGGAAGGAGGGCCATGCCTGAGCTCATGGATCAGCTTCATGCAGTCTGGTAAGAACTTTGCCAATACTGATCAGCTTTCCTGACGAAGGTTCAGGTTGTGCCTTGATATCCCCCACGCTGGTGGGCGTTTGCTGGAGGGAGGCGTTGAAACGTTTCTGAAACGTAGGGACGAAATTTTGGGTGCAAGTATGCTATTTTCTCGCGTTGCTGTAAGAAAACTCACCGTCGCTATCTAGTTCCTCTCGTTGTGGTGTTGACCAAGGTGGATAAACTGGATACCCAGCTTGAGCTCGACCCGCCCGAAAACGAGGATGTACAACAATATAGAGAAAGGTACCTAAAGGAGAATTGCATCGAGCAGCTCCGTCGAGCAGCGGGGGATAATGCTCCTTACGCCATTGTTTCCAGTATGTCAGATTGGTACTGCGTCCTTTGAGGCTCGGCTTTTGATGGTATCTTAGTTCTGGACGGTTATTCCGACTCTCTTCCCAAGCTCGTCACGACTACGCTTGAGGGTATGGTGAGACATGCTGTCCACGAAGATCCACGAGCTGTCGCGACCATTGCTCAGCGTGTCAGCATTAAAGAGAAAATCGAGCTATCAGTGCAGTATGTACCTTTTTAGTATATGATCTTTCTGCATAAACTCGTTTTCATTTAGGGTTGGGAAGAAAAGTACGTCTATGTTAAAGCAACCCTTCCGTTTTCTAAGGGCGTTCACAGAATACCGACCAGTCGTATGGGGTGGCGTCTCTAACGATAACGCGTTGCGGGGACACTTGGAAGCGATTCGTAAGGAGGTCGTCACCATATGGAACTTCAAGGTCACGGACACGGATAAGGTACGTCGTGCATCGTGTGCCAAATCGACCATGTCTTTCATACATTTGTGTTATAGAGTTTGATGGACAACACAATCATTGACGCTTTACTGCGTACCGACAACCTCGAAAACGTCTCTGAAGCACCACCATCCAATGAGTGAGTAATCTGGGGGACGTGTTTGTTTGTTATCATTTTTTTCTCTCGCAGAGTTATCTGACGGGAAACTGGTTTTTAGACGCTCCTTCGCCACACTAATGGCTACCTTGGTCTTGAACTTAACGAGCGGGCAACTTCCCATTGAGAACGTCGGACCTTCTGTCTCAGGGTTCACGTCTGTGATGCGCCCAGGCGCGTGAGTGAATATCGCTTGCAATCACTGAAAAATGTGCCTCACGGTGTTTGTCTTTCTAGCAATCATGAGGTGAAGGTTCTCATGGCCTACATCGTCGACCTCACCTGCGTCATGCAAGTCATCTTCCTTCTGGCCTCTGGCAGCCACGTTACCCACCGGACGGTGGAGATCGCTCTCCAAGCTTATGAGACACAAAGAAAAAACGTCCACAAGGCAGTGAATGCATTGGATAAGAAACCATCGCGTGACAGTGTGTTGACCGAGGTTGAGAGGTTGATTTGGCTGTACAGCGTTTCAGATAATGAAATCGAATGGTTCAGGACGAAACTTCAAGCTTCAGGCTCTTCGTGAAGTCCTTTCATTCTTGTTTCGTCTGTCTGTTTTGAATGTGTTATGATATCGAAATCTCCTGTCACTAGTATAATAACATTGCTACCCCTTCGCCGACCGTCATACACGAGTCTGAGCGCCTGAGCGCTGAGCCACGTGCACAGGTTCCATGCCGACTCGGAGGGTGCTAATTGCCAGCCTCTTTGGTCAAAGTGACCATACACTCTCCAACGACTGGCGAGCCCTGAAGCTACTTCGGAACTTGACCTGTTGACCTCAAGCATTTAATGAAGAGCTGTGGTCACCCGCCTCGACCGGCAGGGTTTTCGGTTGGCTACGCTCTTTCCATAACGAGTGTACCTCAATTGGCATCGTTCCAAGTAGAGGCGAACCGCTGGCGATGAGGTGTAAAGATATTTTAGCATCGTTTCTTCCATGCACCATCCACCGCAGCTGGCCCTATTCCCAAGCGCTTAAAGGACACCACCAGCGGTGACCGCGTGCTGCATGCGTACGACACGTTCCATAGGGCATTTAGCAATTCAAGACGCGCACTCCCCTTTTCCCTATTTTCGACCTTGGGTCTCCTCACTAGCCTTCTTCCTCGCTACCCCCGTGCCAAACCATGTCCAACGAACTTCCCGTTCCGCAAGACGCTGATGGTGCGACGTTCAACGTATCAAGTGCGAACATTGTTTCTCAGCGGAGACCGTGTACGACTGATTTCTGTTAGCTATCGACATCAGTCTCGCGAATGTTTCCCGGAAAACAATCCAGTCAATCACCATCAAACTAAAGAAGAAGGACGGGTCAGATTTGAATGTTCAGAGGTCTCAACTCGTACGTGCAGGCGACGTACACAACGAAAAATTCGACCAGCCTCTGTAGAGCGCTTCCCGCAGTTGTCTATGCTCAGCGAATTGACGATTCTGCAGTGATCTCGACCCCGAGGGACACGTTTCCGTGTCAGTCAACTGTAGCTGGCCACTATCGGGCTCATTTGGGCCGAGGCAAGTAGCAGACGTCTCCATTGACATCGATCTATGCGGCGAATATAGGGATGAAGGCCAAGGTGTAAGGTGTATGTATTGCACCTTGCAGGTCGTCATGGGTCCTTAACTTTGTAACAGCATATCGAAACAAGGCAAGAAACGTGGAAGTCGTGGTTTTCGGCCGCTGGCTGGTTCATCAGCCGGTATGTGGTGCATGCTAACTTTATCTATACTCGCCCTGTATCCATTGCTTCAGTTAACTGGGGAATCTGGGGATGTATCCGGCATCCTCGAGTCTTGTCCACGGTGAGTTACATTTCGTATGTCTTTCGGTACACTAAGGCTCTTTTGTAGATTCCGACTCCTAGTTATCGGGAATGTAATTGCCAATCTTCTCGGGGGAAAACACACTCACCTTCGTTCTAGTCTGGCGTTGGCAAATCCTCTTTAATTCAGAATGTGTTTGGCGTCGAGGAGGTCGTGAGTAGCAGCCCGGTCATACCATATGGTATACCCTCAACTCACCTTTTGTTTCCCTTCAAGTTTACCTCCGACAACGATCGTGGTATTGCCGACGTTGACAAGGAATTTGTCTCTCGAACAAATGAGCGGTTTGTAGTCCACGATAGCCTCGGATTCGAGGCCGGAGATCAACAGAACATGGACAAAGTGGAAAATTTTGTCACCCGAAGAAAGTATAGGCCTCAGCTCACGGATCAACTTCATGCAGTCTGGTAAGAACTTTGCTTACATTAATCGGGCTTCCTAACGAAGATCAGGCTATGCCTTGAGATCCCCCATGCTGGTGGACGTTTGCTAGAGGGAGGGGTGGAAATGTTCCTGCGACGTAGGAAACAAATCTTGGGTGAAAGTGAACTATTTTCTTGCGTTTTCGTCGAATAATCTATTGACGCTATTTAGTACCCCTTGTCGCGGTGTTGACCAAGGTGGATAAACTAGATACCCAGCTCGAGCTCGACCCACCGGAAAACGAGGATGTCAAGCAATTCAAAGCAAGGTACATCAACGAGAAATGCATTCAGCCTCTTCATCGAGCGGCAGGAGATGACGTTCCGTGCGTCATCGTTTCCGGTACGCCAGACCGGTACCATGGCCTTTTGACGTATGGTTTTTGATGTTACCCCAGTTAAAGATGACTATTCCGATTCCCTTCCTACTCTCGTCACGACCACGCTCCAAAGTATGACCAGACATAACGTCCACGAAGATCCGCGAGCCGTGGCAACCATCGCCCAACGTGTCAGTATTAAAGAGAAAATCGAGTTATCAGTGCAGTATGTACCTTTGATCTATGACCATTTCCGCCTTTTTTTAAACTCGCTTTCGTTTAGGGTTGCCAAGAAAAGCACGTCTGTGTTAGCGAGAGCGTTCAACTTTCTGACAAGGTTCACAGAATACCGGCCGATGCTCATATGGAGCAACGTCCTTGGAGAAAGTACGTTTCAGGGATACTTGCAAGATATTCGTAAGGATGTTGTCACTATACGGAACTTCAACGACCCGGAGGAGGTACGTTTCTCATTATCTACTGTGGCCGATTATGTCTCGAACATTCATGTTCTAGTGCTTGATGAAGAACAACATCGTTGGAGCTTTGCTGCGTCCTGACAATCTCGGAAACGCCTCTCAAACGCCTTTGGATGTGTGAGTAGTACAGGATGACAATTCTTCAGCATCCGCTTACGAGGGAGCTGCCTTTCGTGGTCTCGTTCTCCAGGGCACTCGGTCCTGTCTTAGGACTGCTGTTAGGAGGCTTCAAAACGACCCTCCCCATCACGAACATTCCGAATGCTGACGGACAGGCCTACGGAGTGAACCTGGCGTCGACGTGAGTGGACAGCTATTCTCGCCCACATTCAATTACCGAACAGGACTGCCACTGTTGCACTCGTGTCTCTAGTGAAAATCACGCAAAGATTCTCATGGGCTACATCGTAGACCTCATCTCTGCCATGCAAATCATCTTCCTTCTAGCGTCAGGCAGCTGCGTTAACTCCGAAACGGTGACTGTCGCTGTGAATGCCTATGAGGAGCCAAGAAGGACTGTGCATGCGGCGGTGGATAAGTTCTCTGGGAGTCCATCGCGTGATCGTGTGATGGACGAGGTCGAGAGGTTGATTTGGCATTACAGCATTGCAGATCACGAAATCGAAAGGTTGAGGAGGCAGATCAGCGGTGTTGCCGCAGAATCATGAGCGTCTTGTCCGTTTGTACTTGGTTTCTGTTGCATATTTTCGATCGTGTGCTTACTGCTGCATGGCATAAAGACTTCGCTGCGTTCGGAGGGGAATATCTCAGTCACAACCAGTGTTTGGCTAGGATGTGAAACGAGCCGAAAAACGCGGGAACTACGAGGAATTGCTAGACTCCCAGGCCGATCACTATAGTCACCGAACATTCATTGTCTGCACACACTGCAGCGACTGGCGATACGTCACGATCAGTTGAGCTGACCCTGCCACATCTTCTCTAGCGCGCAAAGGACATGAAACGCCGTTACCCATCATGCCTCCAGGCTTCAGGTTCAGGTCTTAGGGCTCAGTTGGCTACACTTCTTTGCTACCGTGACAGACTATACCGCAATGAAGGTTTCCTTAGCTGGGCTCTGGTCACCCGGATACGTATCTATAGAGGCTTGCTCTACCGAACAATTTGAAATCCGTTCAAGACGATCTTCGTTTGTTACGTGCCCTGGAGCTAGCCGTGTTGCCAAGCGCTTAAATGCAACCCACCACCACGCCTGCATGTCATCCGTGGATCCGCATGCCTACACGTTTCCCAACGTATTTAGGCGTGCGGCCCCCATCTTCCCTACCTCTGACCCTGAGCTCCTTCGTTACCCCCCTACCAAACCACGTCCATGAACGAGCAACATTCATCACACGACACTGACAGTTCAACGTTCGCGTCGTTCAGAGTAACAGGTGCGAACATTTGCTTATCAGAGGCTGTGTTCCGCTTATGTCTGCTAGCCATCGACGTCAGTCTGGCGAAAGATTCCCATAAAACAATTCACTCAGTCACCATCAAACTGAAGAAGAACGACGGATCACAAGAGAATGTTGAACAGTCTGTATCCGTAGGCGCAGGTCAAAGTCACCGGGTAGTGTTCCAGCCGCCTCTGTAAGACTCATCTAGTTGTTTGTCTACTTGTAAATTGACAATTCTTTAGTGACTTCGACCCTAAGGACCACATCTCCGTGTCAGCCAATTGTAGTTGGTTCTCATATAAAGGGAAGCAAGACATCGACATCGGCATCGACCTACGCGGCGAATGTAGGGATGAAGGCCAAAATGTAAAATGTAGGTTAACCGTTAACCTAGTGCACCTTCGTGGGCCCTTAGCTTTATGACAGCATATCGGAACAAGGCAAGAAAGGTGGAGGTCGTGGTCATCGGCCGCTTGCTTCCTGATCAGTCGGTATGTGGTTTATACGAGGTATTTACATGCGTCCGACACGCATTCCCACAGTTATCTGGGGATGTGTCTGATATCCTCGACTCCTGCCCACGGTGAGTTATATCTCGTATGTCTTTTGTTATACTAAGGCTCTTCTGTAGATTCCGACTACTAGTCATTGGGAATGTGATTGTTGATATTCTTGGGGGGAAATGCACTCACCTTCGTTCTAGTCTGGCGTTGGAAAATCTTCTTTAATTCAGAACGTGTTTGGCGTCAAGGAGGTCGTGAGTAACCTATCCATATTGTACGGCGTACCTTCACCTTCTGTTTCCCTTCAAGCTTACCCCCGACAATGGTCGTGGTATTGCCGACATTGACAAGGAATTTTTCTCTCCAACGAATGAGCGGTTTGTAGTCCACGATAGTCTCGGGTTCGAGGCCGGAGATCAACAGAACATGGACAAAGTGGAAGATTTTGTCACCCGAAGAAAGGCCATGCCTCAGCTCACAGATCAACTCCATGCAATCTGGTAAGAACTTTGCTTACATTAATCGGGTTTCCTAACGAAGATCAGGCTATGCCTTGAGATCCCCCATGCTGGTGGACGTTTGCTAGAGGGAGGGGTGGAAATGTTCCTGCA
>JBBPMK010000193.1:0-40641 GCA_038090295.1 Boletus semigastroideus
GGTTTCCAAGCACAGTCGCATCCCGCTGCCTCGCATTCAGGTCAAATGGACAGAGAAACGCGAGCGCGACAGTTCGTTGTGCGACTTCGGCAGCCGTTCGGTGCGCTGTTGTTCACGCTGACGTCGGCGGGTGGACGCACGGATTACAAGCGGGTCGCGGCTGATGCGTGGATCAAGGTGCGATTTCAGGAGAGCGTTTCGTTGGCTGATATCCTGGACAATGTACGCACGCTCGATGTTCTGTAATGTAGCGTCGCGTTATTGGTAGTGTATCATACGCGTTTGTTTGGCAACGGCCTTGGACTCAAACAAATGCACCCAAGACCAAGTAGCCTGCCTTTCACCCGACACGTCGCTCTGTCTCCCCGAGCCCGTCATCTTTTTCCGCGCACACTCGGCGTTGCCTTACGGCCGGTCACACATCAACGAAAACACGTCACTCGTGCTGACCGCTCCACGGTCGTGCACTGGACAAACCATCGCGACCAAACGGGTCTGCGGAACAAGCTTGGAGCGGAGTCGGGATCTGGGAAGGGATGGCCTGGGAGTGAGGATGATGACGAGGTTTGAGAAACAGTTTGGGGAGGGATGGTGGACGACCTTTGGATTGCGTTGCGGACAGACATTGAAGAACCGGTGATGGCCAAGAAGAGACAGACAAAGAGCGGGGCTGCAAACAAGAGGTGATTCCGGTCGGTTTGCATGTTGGTTTGGAATCCAGCGACACCTCTGCCAGATGCTCACTCATCTTTCTTATTTCATGTTTCTGAAAGAGCTGCTGCACATACTTTCTCTTCCGAGAAATAATAACTTGCAAGAAAGACAAGATATTGTTTGTGATTCATGTGATTGAACAACCTAATATGAGCCATGGTTCCTAGCAGTGAGTGACAGACAAATGATCTCAACCAAGGGTGTGAGATAATAGACCTGTGAGCCATCCACATATGGAACATTTGATTGCTGTTTTGGCAGGCAACTTACCTTGGGATGTACAACAACACTCCCACCAAACAAGGATCATTTCATTTGAGTCTTTCAGGACTATTGTTCCAAGCTTGCATCCCTATATGTTATTGGAATGTGAGCTTGGAACAATAGTTCTGGTTGGCAAGCACCTCATTGAAAGACTCAAATGAAATGATTCTTGTTTGGGTGGGAGTGTTGTCAAACATCCCAAGGTCAGTTGCCTGCCAAAGAGGGATTATCAGTCTATCCAATTAGCAAATAGGATAGCTAACATGTTATTGAGGAGTGGCACAATCAAGATGGGTGAGCCTGGGTGTTGTAGATCATGGATGATTGATTCTGACAGTGCCTTTAATTGAACATGTCAAGTCCATTGAGGCACCAGTGTCTCTCTGATGGAGTGGGATGAGGTGCAGGTGCAGGCACTGTAGTAATGTAGTTCAGCCCTGCAACAAGTGCCAAAAACCCAAGGTGCACATGGACCTGTTCTTGTCAAGACACCAGCCAACATATATGCAGAGGCAAAAAGGCACACCTTTTTTCTTGGACCATTTCTCTGTTACACTGCATCATGATGGCCACATTGTCAACCAAGACTGGTGTGTCCTGGCAAAACCAAGCACACCTCGAAAGCTGATTGCTTCCTTGATCCAGTTGAAGTGAATGTTGGACCCTGGTTGCACATAGTGGTATTCTCACTCACTGGCAAGTATCTCATGAGTGGTAATAGCAATGGGGTTCAAGTTTGGCGAGTCGAGGGCGGCAAACAAATGTCAAGGATTCCAGTGCTGGATGTCTTTTGTCTCGCTGTATCCGAGGATGGCGGGAATATAGTAGCGGGGACATGCCGCGGCGAGGTATTCGTGTGGAACAAAGACACCCTCGAGCCAATATTCAAGAAACAGCAGGATGGTAGCCAGGTATCCGGAATCGACTTCTCGCCCGACTCTACGCGCTTCGTCTCTGCATTGGGCGATGCGACAGCTTCGGTCTGGGATGTTGCAACGTCCGAGCGAGTTTTCCTGCTATACCACTACCACAGGGTGTCAGCAGCGAAATACTCGCCTGAAGGAGACAGAATCGCGACTGCTACTGACAAATCTATTCGGGTCTACGACAGCAACAATGGCGACTTGCTCTTGGTTATCAGAGTAAAAGTCGCGCCATCTCTCAACGGAGGTTTCCATTGGCTTGACACCCATCTACTCGTCATATCTGATGGCAAAGCAAGCAAATCAATGCCTTCTCAGGATCGACAGTCTCGGAATGGGCTGTCAGTACTGACTGGGCGTCGTGCATCTCTCTACCAAAGCATGCGAAATTATTTGCATACTCTTCCACACACACAGTCGTATTCTGGAGCATGTTGAAACACACACAGCTCAGTGCCACCCTTGAATACCCCGAAGATATATCATCAATTGCACTCTCACCAGATGGTCAGTTGCTCGCACTTGGTGCACGCGGCGGGAAAATCGTCATCGAAACTCTATCCCACATCAATGTGTGTGCTTAGTATTGTTCAAACTCGGATCGTGCTGACTACGTTAGGCACATCTAGAATCACAGCGTGGGGATACAGCGGCGGATGCACACCGACATGAGAAGGCTATCTCGCATTACACACCTCCGAAGGACATTCTCCTGAAGCAAGGGAATGCTTTTCTGGCTATCGGGTCATGGAAACGGGCACTGGATGTCGCAAATCGGGTGGGCCATGATTGTTCTTTCATGCCGGTCGGTGTGGTTAATGCCTCACTGTCAGCTGATTGACCTTGATCCGTCCCCGCCGTGGGGCTATCAGCTAAAGCATGCAGCTTTACACAAACTGGGAGAGTATGGCGATGCTGTTGATGCATTCGCGACAATGGTCTCAAAGACAACCCAGTCACCGACCCAGACGCTCGAGGTGGGCTTTATCCCGCTGTCGTGATCACGACATTATGTTCACACAATGCATCAGAATGCGGTGACAAATACATCAGCCCGTCGACCACCCAAGCCGAGATCCGCAACATTGTTCAACGCAGGATACGTCATTCCCCGCGTGTCCTCATCAATACAACTACGGGTCGTCTCTACGACAAGGCAGAGCAGGCATCTTCATTCGAATCCCTCCCGATCTTCAAATGAACTTGTATCGTCGATGACCACGCGGATCGGTTTTGTCCGGATCGAGCGCGACTCGCACAAGTGGAAGAACAACGAGTCACTATTTGCGAAGGTGATGGTAACCGCAGCGTACGACCTGGACAAAGCTCCGACCCACGACAAACTGAAGATGCCTTGCAAGATTGTGCAAGCTGGCGGGTTCAATTGGGGATGGAGTGATACATGCTGTATCAATAAATCCGACCACTTTATCCTGCAAGAAGCTCTCGTAGCCATGTTCAAGTGGTATCAGAACTCTTCCTTGGTGATTATTTTCCTCCGCGGTGTTCGCTCCAGGTCATAGTTTGGTGCTCTCATAACGAGCATCTGGAGCACTCGTGCCTGGACTCTTCAAGAATATGTTGCTGCCAAGATCGTTCACTTTTACACAGAGGACTGGACCCCTTATCTCAATCTCAAGATCCACAACCATAAAGAATCACACGAGGTGATCTCGGAGACGGAACAAGCCACGGGAGTGTCAGCAAAACAGTTAATGTCTCTCCGTCCTGGCCTAAGGAACATTCGGGACAAACTGCGTCTCGCCTCAACTCGGCAGACGACGCTGGTGGAAGATGCTGCATATTCACTTCTGGGGATTTTCTCGGTGAATGGTTTCCCGGAAATACATATACGGTGAAGTGGAAGCCTCTTTAGGACGTCTCTTGGCACACATTCTCACTGGATCTGGAGGCGTATGGACAGGAGACTCTGGGACCTTCAATAGCTGTCTTCCCGCTCGTATCACTGTATTTGATGGACCAACAACATCCCACGTCCCGTCACCCATTTCCAATGTCGAAATGGAAAGTACATCACTCGTTCCTCGTTCGACCTTGACATTGCCTTGAGGTTATATGACAGACTGAACGAGCTGTCTGCACCATGGTTCGCCGCAAGCCGGATGAAACTCCCGTGCATCGTTTTCCATCTCCCCATCCTTCACCGCATCGGGCTCGTTCGGGCCTGCTTTATCATATAGACGCCCCGATTTTGGGGAGGGTGGAGATCTCAACGAGACAGGATCTCTCTGAAGCCCCTCTATCTCGTTCACCCATGGTTGGATACTCTCCTTGAGCAAGAGAACATACATGATAACGAGTTTGTGGAGGAAGATTCTGGACCTCCCCACCTCACCTGACTTGGATGATGACTCCGAGGAGGAAATTGACGATGACAATATTCCGCCTCTTCCTCGACCAGAATCTCACAGTCGCACGCACCTTCGAAACTTGCCGTTCCGACGGTAGGAGATACTAGTAGAGACGCTCAGGTTTGGTGGCGCGTCTTGGACAACCATTCGGATGGTTGTTGCGCAGCCTCCTCCCGCGACCTGAATCGCGTTCGCATGCTGCTGCTGCTGAACGAAACGACTTGGCGGACAAGGAGATGCGCGCACGCCGGTTCGTTGCGCGTCTTAGACAACCCGTTCGGCGCGCTCTTACTCACACCTGCTGCATCGAGTCGACGGGGGGACGGATTACAAGCGTGTTGCGGCTGATGCGGCTGATCAAGGTGCAATGTCAGGAGAACGTTTCGTTGGCTGACATCCTGGACAATGTACGCACGCTCGATGTTTTTGTACCTACTAGTTTATTGGGCACTGGTGTACGACGACGCTATGAGACGTAATTTTGCCCAGCAGACGCGCGCGTATGTGTTTGGCAAAAAAGACCTTGGAATCGATCAAACAAACGCCCTGCCTTTTTTCACCCACCATGTCGCTCTGTCTGCCCAAGCGTGTCGTCTTCCTCCTCTCCGAGTCCATCGTCTTTTTCCGCGCACACTCGACGTCGCCCTACGGCCGGTCACACATCAAGAAAAAACACGTCCGCACGCTGCCCGCCCCCGTCGTCCCACACTTTCTCCAACACGTCACCCGCGCGGACGGGTCCACGTTCGTGCACTGGACGACCTCGCCGCGGTCCAAGCTCGTCCTCACACGGGACACGACCAACCATCCGCTGTGGAACGCGACGGAGCGGGTGTGTGGGGCGAGCTCTGAGCGGAGCCAGGATGAGGAAGAGGAAGGGACGGGGCGGATGACGAGGTTTAAGAAGCGGTTTGGGGAGGGAATCGGGGCGGAGGAATGGATTGCGTTGCAGGCGGGCGTCGAGGGCGAGAAGGAACCGGCGATGGCCAAGGAGAAACCGACCAAGGGCGGGGGCGCGAAAAAGAAGTGAGAGCAGGTCGGTTTACACTTTCTTTTTTTTTCTCCGCGACGGCGCAATTCACGTCTGACTGACGTTCTCTCCCAGGTATTCGATATTATAGATCGATGATGGAGACGTCTCTAATAAAAAATTCTATGCGTTCTTGTTGTCCGACTTTTTATCATCCTCCTTGGTCCATCCAAATGCCTCGCCCAACCTCAATCCTGTACTGCTCTCGATCCCCTCGACTACGCGCCTCGCACCCACGCCCAGTTCCTCTCTTCCTCCCCTATACTTGTCCCCAAGCATCCCCAAGGTCATGTGTGTATGTGCGACGCTCGTCCGCCTTATCTCGCCCATGCGCGGCGCGTACCGATCTTCGAGCTCTTCTACCCAACCACCCACCCGTCCCGCCGTGAGTGGCAGGAAATACGCAAACGCGCCTACGAGCGAGAGAGGTGGGAAGAGGAACCGGACGGGGAGCGAGCGAGAGCGGACGACGACGGACGCAGTCAGCGCGGATATACCCGTGTACAGCAGGCCGGGGTTGAGTGGTTCCGTGGGGTCCCGAAATGACTTGAGACGCGCTAGGCGGGGGGTTAGAGGCTCGGGTCCAAAGAAAAAAAACAAAAACAAAAACAAAAAAAAGGATGAATGGGGGCGTACATTCGACTGCCTCTTCGACGTGAATCCATCGGTCGATGACGCCTTGCACGTGTGTCCGCGCCCCGAGGTAATATCCACACACTTCCCGTCTCACGTGTCCGATACGCAACTCGAGTGGGGACGGCGTGTCAAGGAGGAGGAGCGTCGGCGTGGGATTGGGGTATATCGAGAGCTGTCATAGGGTAGAACGAGACACCATGCATGAGCGAGCGACACGGAGTGACGCATTGGGCTGGGCGACGGACGAACCTTGTCAGGAAGGTCTGGAAGGATAACGCTGGGTGGTTCACCATGGACGGGTTCGACTGGGGTCGGAAGAGCGTCGGCGTCGATGCTGGGACTCTCACTCTCAACTGGCGCGAACTCGGCTGGGACAGTCTGCTCTTGACCATGTCTCGTTTCCGAGTCTACGACGACGGCACCGACAGCACCAGCTGAAGCCAAATAGGCCGTTCTTGAAGCCCGAAGCTATGTTGCGGTGAGAACGCCAGAACAAGAACGGGACACGTCGTACTGACTGCGTGTCTGTAAAACATCATAGTGGTCGAGGAGGACACCCAGGTACCAGAAGCGTGTGAAAAAAGCGTTCTTTGAGTCCGTAGTTGTACAGACTACAGTGGCTAGTAGTAAATGGTAGTAGTAGTAAATGTACGAAACGTCCCATCTCAATAATCAAAAAAAAAAAGTCCTTGTCCGAATTAATCCAGAATGCCAACTTTCGGCTGGTAGCTCAGGTCTCAGGGTTGGACGATGGTGACGGTTGCGTTCACATAATTCACGCTCGGCTCATATTCGGCCTAACACACGCGTTTCAGTAAGTAATTGGCACCCAGACATGGCATGTCCAACTCACCCCGACCAAGAACAAGTTCAGCACGTTCAACGACGCGGGCCCAGTCGGGAAGTACTGCGGCACCGTCACGGTATAGTTGGCATATAAGTTGTTCGGCACCCGCGTGTACGGCCCTTGGTAGAGCGGCGTGCCCAAGAACGCGCTCGGGGGCTCGCATGGGCCGTAGCAGTGCAACAGACCGATGACGATGGCGACGATGTCGACGTTTTCAGGGTAGTCCTATGTCGCACGAATATGGATGATCAATGGTGAGTTCTATACGAGCGATGGGGTGGGGAATGACGTACCGACACGCCGACTTGGACCGTGATGTTGCTGCCGGGGACGAGCTTGGACATCGGGGATGGGGCCAACAGCTGCGTCAACTCTAGCTGCGCACACACAGCATGGGTCCAGAACGCGAGAGAAAGGGACAGCGCCGCGACGAGGTTGAACAATTGCATGGTCGATATCTGGGAGATGCGACGCGCGTTGCTGGGGATGCGAACACGAAAACAACAACGAGGGGGAACAAAAAGAAGTGGAGTTGGGTGAGGGAAATCTGATCACCACAAACAATGGAATGGAGCTTCGTGCGTGCCACGCCCCCGCTTTATATCCCCTTCCCCTTCGAAGGACAAGTTCTAGAATAGGCACCTCAGGCTCGAAATGAAACCGGGAGCATAGCAGCGGTCATAAAATGAACCAGGCCAAGGGCTCGCTCGGCCCGGTTTGCTTACTGAGTCTGTACACAACCAGTGCGGTCATTTGCAATGGTGAGCTCGGAGCCAAGACAGAGGCTGTGGCGGCGAGCTAATCGCTCGGATCAACTGTCACTCAGGAGTCCCCTCATGTTTGCCGTGCGCAGCTCCACAGGCTAGGCCCACACATAAATGCATGAATGAAACGAGGTGCGTGCACGAAGAAGGTATACTAACTCGGTTCACACGTATGTACGACGTCGACAGTCGATAGAACGCGTACTCGGTCGGTGGACGAACGCGCGGGGTACGCTAGTACTGCCTCCCCTGATATTACGCGTGGTTTTGTGCGTCCCCTTCGGATGACTTGGCGTTCCTGGAACTCTATCACGGTCCTGCGGAGTGATGGGTCCGTACGCAACGGGCACCACTGACCTGCGTGCGATGTCACGAATGCCTGTCATCAACACGGACATGATATCATACCGAGATCACCCGTCCATCCCGAACACGACCGACGGACGAACGGGCGTCTGGATCAGAAATGGATAAGTTAGCAACGCCGACGGGGTGGCGCCGCTCCTCATGGTGTCTTGTGTGGCCGGGATCACCCGTACCATCCCGAACAGACCGACCGACGAACGGGCGTCAATCAGGTTAGCAACGCCGACGCAGTGGCGCCGCGGTGTATGAGCGGCGTGACGTGCCCGGAGCGTCCAGCTTAATGATGAGGTAGCCAACTTGCAGGTCTGGATCAAACGGAGACCTGTAGAGAAGCATTCCATGAATTCATAATGCATCTCCCCGTCCCGCCGGGCCAAGTTGTATGCGGCGAGGCACCTGCATCGCCACCCCAGCCAAGAGGTTGCGTTTCGAGGCTGAAACAGGCTGGGCATAATTTAAGGGGGGAATATCCTTGAGGGTAAAAACAGGACATAACAATGATATAATAGATGGGTATGGACGGATACAATTTGATAGACGCACTGGCAGTGTCTCTCATGCATTGCATTCTGAAATCGACCACGATGAAATGATGAACGCCATAGATCAAGCTGAACTATCAAAAAAGCCGGCTTGCGTGAGGTACGTGGCATGTTCTTCTCGGTGCTCAATGATCTGCTTATCAACTGAACGACGCCAAATGGGCACCCCGATCTAACGCGGCAGATGAATTACCATACCAACGCATGGATGAGAGCAAAGACCAACCAAAGCAATGACGTCTAGTATGGTGTCCATAAATACGTTCCCTCGTGGCGCACACCCCCTCGTCGAGGCTCTGAACAGACTCGTGATCAGATCCGCTGTGATATGGAAGTCGCCGTTTTCGACGCCTTTGAAGAGCCCCTCGGCCGCTTGCTCTGCAGTCAAACCTTCGTCTGTCGACTCGATTTTGCGCGTGATTGCAGGCTTGGTTTTGTTCTCCTCGTCGAAACCAGGGGTATACATCGTCGGAGGGAAAAAGATGTGGGTGGTAATACCATAAAGGATACCCTCGGAGCGAAGACATTCCGCGAGGGCTGGCGCACGTTCAGTGTACGTCCGACAACGAACGACGACAAGCATACCTCGCAACGCGTGCTTGGCAGGCGAATACGACGAATACCCCACAAAGGACATGTACCCAAGCGTCGACGAAACCAGCACGATTTTACCCTTTTGTCCCTGTTTCGCCATCTCTTTTGCAGCTGCCTAGACGCGATCGGTCAAACAAAGTGACGTGGAGACACGTGGAGTGGACGTGCCCAAGCGGTCCAGGCTTGTACCCAATAACCGTCCCTCATACCGCGTTCGAGCTCTGCTTCGCCCATCTCGACGAAAAACATGGGTTTTGAGGCGCCTGCGCAACAGAACACGGCATCTGGGAATTGGTTGTGAGCGGCTGTCGCGGCGGCCAACGCCTCGGCGGATGCTGAGGCTGAGGCTAACGAGAACGAAAATGCTTGACACGATTGCTCGGGGGATACACGGAGGACCTGTACAAGGCACTAGACGTGAGACGCGAACGTTTCTAGAAATACAAGCGAGACGCACGTCGAGTTCTTTGATTGCATCGTCGAGTTTGCTCTGCGTCCGTGCGACGATGGAAATGTTGGCACCTCGCTTGACGAGAATTTTCGCGAGGGCGAGGCCAAGGCCTTGACTGCCGCCTGTGATGTAGACGTGCTAGGTTACCGGGGAAGTTCAGATATGACAAGCATGGGAAGGACGAAACGCCAAGTGGAAGCCCTACTTTTCCTTTTGGATCCCACTTTTTTTGACAGAATCCGAGAAGCATTATGGACGATAAGACGAGCGTGAGTGCGACAACGGCTTCGATGGTGGTCGGCCAGTCGAGATACGGCATTTCTGGAAACAAGGAAAAGTCCGATTTTGCGCACACATTGATGGCATTACTATATATGGCATAACAAATGCACAAATATTCCCACCACGTTCCGCGCTGCGCTCTCGTCTACTGTGCATGCCGCACTTTTTCTGCGCATATCGCGGTGCAATTCATGCGCACTGCGCGCTGCCACCATGCCATATTGCACGCGCGTCTACTGTGCTCCAAGTCAGTCATGTACAACACCACATCATGTTTCTTAGATGTTAGCACACACTGTCAGATCACGAATCACATTGATTGAAATTCAAAAGCCTAAATGACATGAACAACAACCATCATTAAAATCCATAGGTGTCAATGCACGGAAGGTGTGGGTGTAGGTGCAAGCAGGCGAGCAAGCGCACGTCCACAAACTGTGGTGTGGAGGTGCGTGGGGTCGAGGAGGTCGTGCTGGAGGATCCGGAAGGCGATGAAAACATTCTGGAAGGCTCCCACAGATGTCCAGGCAGCCGCATGAGCAGTGGTATCGAGTGGTACGACGAAACGAATGTGCTATGTCCAGATAGAGGCCCTGGAGGGGAGATGGGCGAATTGGGTGACTGGGCAGTGCCAGGAAATGCCGGATGCGCCGAAAACAGTCCAGGTGGCTCCCACAGGTACCTGAGACGTCCCAGGAGCGAGTGGAACGAGCGCTTCATCAAAACGAAGTCGCTAGGGCGAGAAACCAGGCCAGTAAGCCAAGAGAAGGTGTTGGAGGCGAATGGCGACGTTGAGGCCAATTGGAGATGCCCGAAACGTTGGCAATCGAGTTGGATACAATGGGAATGGGTGCCGAATGGATGGCGCAACGAGTGGCGCGCGCTGTGACTCGAAACGAGTCGAAACGAAGTCGCTAGCTGAATTGTTTTAGAATGTGGGTCTGCTCAAGCGGTGTCCAAATACCTTGAGCACACTCTAAAACAATTAGGCATATTAGAGTGAAATAAAACATATAAGTGCCATAAATTAAGTGATTAGTACTACCTCAGACATTACAATAGTTGATAGGGCTGCAGGTATTGTGGGTACTGGTGGTACCGGAAGTGGTGTCCAAATATGGAAAGTCGCAGGCTAATTGCTCGTCCTGACTCTAGTACCGCCGTCTTCGAATATCGCAACCTGGAATCGCTGGTACACCTTCTAAAGGCCATATATGACATATCTGGCCCATCCAGTTCGCTCTATTTTGCCTTGACGTGACTGTATGAACTGGTGAGTCCATTTTCTCTTATTGACTCAATTGATGTTTCTAGGATTCGTTTTGAGCCTTCCTCGTCGACGCGGTGGGTTCACATGGTCGGTAGGCGACCTGGGGTGATTAGGAGGTGATATGATGACCCAGGTACGTGCACCATCGTGCGCTTCCGCAATCCGTGCTGATTTACCTTCTCCTCAGCTAGCGACTTCGTTTCGACTCGTTTCGAGTCACAGCGCGCGCCACTCGTTGCGCCATCCATTCGGCACCCATTCCCATTGTATCCAACTCGATTGCCAACGTTTCGGGCATCTCCAATTGGCCTCAACGTCGCCATTCGCCTCCAACACCTTCTCTTGGCCTACTGGCCTGGTTTCTCGACATAGCGACTTCGTTTTGACGAAGCGCTCGTTCCACTCGCCCCTGGGACGTCTCAGGTACCTGTGGGAGCCGCCTGGACTGTTTTCGGTGCATCCGGCATTTCCTGGCGCTGCCCAGTCACCCAATTCGCCCATTCCCCCTCCAGGGCCTCTATCTGGACATAGCACATTCGTTTC
Source organism: Boletus semigastroideus (assembly GCA_038090295.1). Lineage (NCBI taxonomy): Eukaryota > Fungi > Basidiomycota > Agaricomycetes > Boletales > Boletaceae > Boletus > Boletus semigastroideus. Next base: position 11,599 of record JBBPMK010000193.1, read on the forward strand.
GTCGTACCACTCGATACCACTGCTCATGGGGCTGCCTGGACATCTGTGGGAGCCTTCCAGAATGTTTTCGTCGCCTTCCGGATCCTCCGGCACAACCTCCTTGACCCCACGCACGTTCACACGACAGTTTGTGGACGTGCGCTTGCTCGCCTGCTTGCACCTACATCCACGCCTTCCGTGCATTGACACCTATGGATTTTAATGATGTTATTGTTCATGTCATTTAGGCTTTTGAATTTCAATCAATGTGATTCGTGATCTGACAGTGTACTAACATCTAAGAAACATAATGTGGTGTTGTACATGACTGACTTGGAGCACGGTGTGTGCAGAAAAAGTGCGGCATGCACGGTAGACGCGCGTGCAATATGGTGTGGTACATGGAACAAGGAAAGCAGCGCGCATGAATTGCACCGCGGTATGTGCAGAAAAAGTGCGGCATGCACGGTAGATGCGCGCACAATCTGGCGTAAGGAAAGCAGAGCGCAACGCGCATGAATTGTACCACGGTACGCGCAGCGCGGAACGTGGTGGGAATATTTGTGCATTTGTTACGCCATATGAAACCACGTCAGGGTTCAATTGCTCGTGGAGATATCTTACACAAAGAAACAATGCGTAGCGACACACAAAGAGAACCGGTTATTATCTTGGGAACTCGCAGATCCCGCGGCCAGCTATGGGTGTCAATGCATCCGTGATCTGGCAATCAGAAATTCGGGCGAAAATTGCTTGGTTTGGATCAATTCCATATTTTTTAGACTAAGAGAGATTGGCCTGGGCATTTAATTCATCGTTCCCAGTAAGGTCGTCAAATCAATCTAGATGCAGAAAACGTTTACCCGTGAATGAAGTTACATGGACGAATATTCTGACGCAGATGACCTGGTTGGTTGAGTTATTTCGGTCTCAAAGCCTTGGCGTCATCATGATGTATCAGGAACGCTCGGCAGCGAAGAACTCAACATGATGTGCAACCCCAAAAGGAAGCTATTTTGAACTGGATCTCGTCCGTACGACGGCGCGGTGCTGAGGAAACCGGATTCAGAAGTCCCCTCAAGAAAAGGGGATTGAGAAACGAGGGCATCGAGTAGAACTCATCAGATAAGATACCAAGGAACGAAGGTGTGCCAATTCGGTAGAACAAAGAGCTGACCCTATTCGACTCTCATGTCAACTTTCGAAAATACTGTGTGACTTTACCCCAATTCACGGATGGCTATTCTACAACGCCACGCTTTGCTACGCGGACAGCATCGTTCTTTCTCTTCACATTTTCCTGCCTCAGATACTCCCTAATGTCCTCAGGGATCGTCGACAAGCCATTGTAAGTGCTAGGCACGGGTTCGCCAAACCCTTCGAATACCTGAAAGTCGATCACGTGGTTAGTCGAAGAGAATCTTCAAATCAGAAAGACTTGCAGGCACTACACCTGTCCACACTCTCCCGACGAGTTCTTGGTTTTGCACATCCGACCGATCATCGTGCGGTCCCTCCGCTCTTATCTTGGCGCTTGCGCTCACTATGCGGACTTTGAGAATCCGAGTACTCTGCATCTCCGCAGGTGTGGGTGGGTTTCTAGATGTTTCCCATCGTCTGGGTAGGACGCCATTCGTGAGAATGGTCATTGCCCAGAGCTTTTCGTCGCGGTCCGAGACTACGGTGGCGATACCTTGCAGGACGGCTGATCGATAGTTGTAACTGTGCGAAAAGGGGCTTAGGGCAAGCACGAGGCCATCAACATGAGTCGCTGCAATGCACACGGGTAGTCCGCTTGATTCCTCTTCTTCCGAGCCAGAAATAGTTGGAGAGATTTTCATGAGACGGCTAGATACGTGGCCTGGAACATGCCGAGACAATTAAAGACGCAGATAGATGCAATACTGGCATATTCACCATGAAGATAACATACAGGTACATCGTCGTCACTATTGGGATAGACACCCACATTGCCGATCATGGGTAGTATGATCGGCATACGTTCCTGGGGACCGTCATGGCTACCAGAGGACGAGGGTGGAAGAAAGGATACATGCACGACGGACGCAGCGTTGACGATACCGTGGACAGTCCCGTAGTCATATGCAGCTGTCGTGGAAGAGCACTCAGTTAGCATTGTAAGACTAGACCGACATAGGTCGTGTGGCTGGAGCCCAAAATTCTCACCTCGCTTGTTCAACCTGTTCACTGTGTTTCTGCGTTCTTTGGGATAGCTCGGCGTGTCAGCAGCCTGAACATCCATGAGCGAAAGCTGACTTGAGAAAAGAACTCGAAGTTTGATGATGATCACCTGCTCAAGCTGATTATCACGATCATCTCACGGCGATCCGATTTCAAACGAGTCAAGAGACGACATACAACTTGAATGTTGGCTATCTCTTTGTGGTGTGAATTTCTCTTGGATTTCTCGGAAGTGGAACAACGGAAACATCGATCTGCAAGATGAATCCGAACCGGTCATATAGCTGCAGGATTATTAGACGTGTCCAGTGACCACAGCCACTCCCATCATTTTCATTCCCACGGCCAGGAGTCATGTTCTTTCCAGCACGGCCAATCCACATGGCCTCAACGCTCATCCAAAACCTTTCATCAGAACGGGCGCCGAGCGCGGCATTCTGGAAATTCACTGGTCATGTTGGTTTTCCATTAACGAGAATAGGTAAATGAACATCATCGATTGACACATGTTAGCCCGGAAACGCTGTCCTTGCCGAAACCACTAGGAGGAAACAAATGTCGCTTATGCACGAAGAACCGATGGGTTTTGTTCGGGAAGAGACTGTGGTAATACGTATGTTGCGAAATTTGACCCTACTCAGTGCGAAGCTCATTTCATGCGCAGTGGTAAGATGACTCCGTCGTCGTTGACAAGTCTGCACTTCCGAATTCATGTGAGCATCCTCGAGTTCCTTCGTTGTCGTTCAATAGGTTCTGTTGGGGACCGCTCACCTTGTGGCATCTTGTTTTTATGAAACTTCATTTGATGGCTGCTTGTCACTATGCTTACTAGCTTGTCGTCCGAGTGATACCATCTGCTTCACTGTCTCTGGATTACTGGCACACAAGGCGGTGGCTGTTGAGATCTGAGACTCCGAGGTTGCCAACTCCGCCGACAGGCCGTCGATCGACGGCCCGCCAGCCCTGGGATCGGTGACCCGTTGATTCGACTCGCCTATTCGAATGAAGCCATCTCTACATCTGTTTAACGAGCAACCTGTATTGTTCTTGGCGACGCTTTCGCAATTCCTGTGCATTGATTGGTTGGCCCTGTTCCTCAAGGTCTGATTCTAAATCAGTGTGTTAGCGGGATCGTCTTCGGCTAATGCAGCCCACGCCAAGCAAGTCATGCTGCATGAATTTGCGAGGGCAGTGAGTGCTGACTGGGACCTGTAGCGCCACAGTCCAACGGATATTTTGTTCGGTTTAGCTGATAGCCGACAGCAACCTATGGGCGAGCGGCTGGCCAGGACCTTTTTTCGCTGACTATTATAGAAAGTCTTACTCGATGAGGAGACCTCGACAGTAGTTTCGTCGCGGCTCTGGCAATCAACCAAAGTTATTTGTCAACCTGCGATAAAGTCGATGCATCCCATGTCCACATGCGACACGTTGGCTTAGCACATTGCATTATTCGTGCGTAGAAAGTAGTCGGCTCTTCACCATTCCAAGGTCACGCCGTTTGCATGTGGGGATGCGGGTACAGGATTGCGGCGGCGCCAAAGGCTGCGGCTGGTATCGTACGTGAAGGTCAGTACACAGACTCCGCGTTTAGGTCACACTAACTACTTTTCAGTGGTCATCGCTACGTCCTGCATCAGCCTCCATCCCCAGCTCATTTGAAAGCCCCCAATTCTTGATGATGTTTGGTCAGACGCCGCTCACGCGTCACGTGCTACCTCCCAACGCGCCCCTGGAGATCCCCTGTATGGACGAGCTACCGGCTTTTTTCATGGATAGCAAGAGTTCCGTCGTACCAACGCCGATAAATTAAGTGGTTGAACGTTCCCCTTTCGGATACTCCGGCATTAAATACATTCATGGTGCCGAAGTCGCCGTCGGACACCTGTTGCAGCCGGTGGTCATGGCCACCGGCGAAGATCGATATTGTGTTGTACTTCGGAACGTTTAACTTCAAGCGAAAAAGTAGCTGATGCTGTTTGCACGCCTATCAGGCATCATCTGGCGCTCATCCAGTACCGCCATAACGTGAGCACATTCTCGCATCCACCTTGGCTCGGCGCCCAGGACTCACGTTTGCGAATGCAAGCGCCAACCTGGCCACTTGCTAGTCTCACGGTGGCTCACTACCTCCTGTGATCCTAGTCTGTAAGGAGAAAGGTTGAAATTCGTTTACGCGTACATTCGTTATAGGAGGGGGCCCTGTCATATGGTTACTTGCACCGCTCTCGGATTGGTGCTCTTGTCGCGAACGACACAGGCAGATTCAGATATTGGCTTATCTCGCAAATCCGATCTAAGCGCATTTATCGGTGGGAATTTACACGTTGCTTCCAGTAGATAATTTGATTGGAATCGCATAGCACACAAGTATATGCCACGAGGGTCATTTGCAACTTTGTCTCATCGCCTGTGAGAGCTAAATGCACTCCATGGAGTTTTCATTCTTTGCCGCTGCCGGCGGGGGGAGCCTTTATATAACCCCGACTTTCTGCCGACCTAAGTAACCTACTCCCCTTGATACTCACTTGGATATGTTTCTTAGCATCCCAGTCTTGGATATTCTTCACTCCCAACTCGACATCGAACTGGACATCGGGGTAGACCCTTTGAGTGGACAGCTCACCTACAACATCAAGGACATTCATTCGCGTCTTCGACAGTCCCAGTCACTCCCTACCACCGGCGACCTGGCACTCACCTTGCAGAGTGCTCCGGACGGCAGTGACCCTGGGACGTTGTGCATTCGGATTTCTCCGGCTCCGGGTCAGGCCGCTCTCTCCGAGCCCAACTTGATGACCGTTCCCGAAGGTTCGTCTCGTAGCACCATTTCGTTCCGAGTCGTCTCATTTTTCTCAATTTGGGCTCTAGATCCCCTGTACCTTTTAGACCAATCGGCCCATGCTGCGCTGACTGCGGAGTCATTGATGTCCGCAGCGCATGTTCAAGACGGCTTCGGCGGTGGGCATAGCACGAACGTCGCATATGGTCACATTATGGATCCACAGGGATCGTTGGATGAGATGATCCAAGCATCCCTTTGGGCGTCCCTACGGGAAAATGCGCCCCTACGGTCAGAACTACCTGACATGTCGCCTGTTTCACAAACATTATCTTTGATCTCTTCAGGCTCGATAACCGAAGGTAAGCGCTTAAACTCTCACATCCCAACTTGTGGCACAAATATTTTTAACCATGTTAGACTTCGTAACCTACTCGCCACCAGGTCTATACCCATTTGGCGATCCCCAGTTCGATCCCGCCAGGGCTCAATGTGAGCTTTCCCCTGAATAATCTCCGGAGTTTGTCGTTGATCCGGTGCCAGTGGATCACGCCAGGTACCTGACGCCCAGTGAAACCCATCACTATTCGCCGGAACCAATAAACAGCATTATGGATATTCAAGGTGAATTCCCGAGTCTTTCGATGACGCTCTCGATCCTAATCTCATTTATGCCATAGTTCAGGCCGAGGCCGAAGGAAACCATGTCGACCAAGCCTCATGCGGATCGTTTTCCATCATGGATCTCTTCGAGTCATCGTCCCAGACGTCTTCCACGGATGCATCTCCAAAGTGCGGTCAAATTAGTCTCGAATCGCAACCGTCCACACTCTCTCATCGTCTCGGTATCTCGAGTCAAGCGATACACGCCGCTTCATCCAGTCAGGACAACTCTCAGACTGAGCCTGCGCGAGAAGGAAAGCGCAACGTGTTTCCGTGCCCATTTCCATCCTGCGGTCGCGTTCTGAAGAGCATGTACACCCAACGAATCCACCTAAAGACACACGAAAACCGACCACAAAAACACTTTCCCTGTACCATGGGTTGTCCAGAGTCGTTCACTCGGCATCACGATCGCTTACGGCACGAAGTCGCGCAGCATGGAAAGCAATGCGAGTTTTCGTGCAAGCAGTGCGAGCGTTTCTTTTCCTCGCAACGGATGCTGGACCGACACACTTGTTGGAGTTGGCGGAATGGCAGCGTGCGGTGGCAGCAAAAAGGTGCGTGCCACTGTGTGGACCCGAATTCGTGCCCCAACTAACCGTCGTCCATACACCTCTAGATCTATCGCCCTCTCAGGCTGAGAACTGAGCATCGTCTAGAGACCATTGAACGGGTACGTTCCACGTCATAACGTTGTCCGGTCCGTCGATCTGATCAGCACAACAGACATTTTCAGGTCGGAATCCTTCACGTCCAAAACTTAGAGTGACGAATACCTTCATGTAAGGCATCGGCCCGATCAATATGATGCGGTATGACAACACTATCAGGGTTGCGAGGACCGAAATTCGGCCTCCTATTTGTGTGGGTACTAGGACAATGGGATAGGTTGTAGACATGTAATTATTCTTTTCGCTTGTGGATCAGACGTGTAAAACGATACGAACTAGTTCAGGCTTCCTCGGAACAGAGACGCGCGAGTGTCATGAGCATTTTTGTTCCTTTCAGAGAGTGCATGCGAGAATGCACACGTCGGGCGAATCAGAACATACCCCGACAGTAGCGGCGCAACCGGACAAGCCACCACTCACAGGGTGCAAGGACCGCAACGAACCTTAATCTCCAGGCCCCCATCACAGCTGTCAAATGCCCCAATGGTAGTATCGTCATGGAACAACAGTACATTTACTGCGAAAGGAAGTTGGACATGTCCACACATTGTCCGCGGATATTCACACGGCTACAAAACTGGCCGTGAAGATTTCTCGACGTCAAGGGTGGCGTACGCCTCCCGCGAACGAAGCAAGTACGGCCCCATAGTATATCCTGCTTGATAAGCTGGCAATATCGGTGAGAAGACTGGTGCGTTCGCTCCTAGAAACAGCCTTGGCGAATGCTGACTACCCATCAGAACTGATGGACGCGATCCATTTTCCCTCCTACGGTGTATAAGTCGACAATAGTGCGGGAAGGGAATCAGAAGCGACGGATCTGATTGAAAATGATGGGGTTCCACATGGTGTTAATCTCAGTGGCAGAGTCTTGCAGAACTTGAGAGATGCGAGTGAGAAACCCACCGAAACACGTCCGGAAAGAACGGCCATTATCTTGTGCGCCTCTGCAGAAAGAAACATTTGAACTCGCAGTAGGTTCACCGCTGACTTACGAATGAGAAGGAGTCCAGTGGCCGTTCCTGGGACCACGCTCAGTGCGATGGACATTCCGTGTTTTGGCTGCCAGGCACCTGGCACCTGTGCATCGATTTGGCAAGAAACCTACCTCACTGGTTGCGCATTGGTCTCCACCAAGCATTTTCATGGCGAAAGGCGCTTCATTCGGGCAACCGTGTCCGTAATGGTAATGTGTTCGTCCAACAATGCTTCTTCCCGACGTTTTGGAACGATAAACTGTTTTCGGACACCTATAGGGGGCCGAGAGGGTGACGGTAAACTTGGCTTCCGAAGTGGTGAGTAATTACCGAGTCTATGAAGCTGATGTCAGCGGAACCGTACATGGTCATCTGGGTACCTCACTTCAGAGTGTTGCGGGACAAATGGGGGCCTCGGGCAGAACGAAAGGACCCGCGAGCGGTGTGGTACAAGAAGATAGAGAACTTTCAACGCTACGTACATCGACTCAGGTGCTTTATATGTTCGTTTTGACTCTGCTTCCGTGTATATCAAGTCTCTTGCGGCAGGCGTGGATGCAGGGTTCACTCGATACATCGAATCTTTGAACTGCATCATTGTTACGCCCGCCTGATTCGCCTAGCGGGAGCGTTCCGTATTCACCCGAGACAGGGATGACGGCAGAACTTCCAGACCGTTTTGATCCCCTTGTCAGCCTGTCCTGCTCCTTGCTCCTCGGCTCTCGCGATTTCTAGACAACGTGCTAGCCACGATAAACTTTAAATGCCGCGTTTCTCGTGTAAGTTGACGTTGAAGCGAACATCGTTGTAATTCCTGATCTTTTAGTACGCAGGCATTTTTACGTGTGATGTCTTACTGGATATTGTTGAAATCAGAACGGTTGGGCACAGAGGACGGGGCACAACAGACACGAATGACGACGGTGAAAAGCTAGAGTGTACACGTAGAGTCGTAATTAAGCAATCCGAATATTAAGTAATTATGCGCGAGGCTGAATTCCAACAGATATCAGATAGGTTGTTCGATGCGACGCAACAGACTTACTGCGCCACCACTGCATCCCTTCTGATATACGTATAGCAATTTCTGATCTCTTGATACATTCGTTCGGTCGTGGGAGTTTCATCGTCTGGATTTGAGGTTGTCTAACTTGTCACATGATCGCGTTGCAAGCTTTTGAGCCTCGGTAGGAAAAGTCGACCAATGCAAATTTCACCACGCCTGACGACCTATTCGTGCTTGCCGACTGTACTTCCGCTTCTAGGTCATGAATCTCCCGGAAAGTAATGTTACGTCGAAAACGACATGTTCACGTCCACCTTGCTTATCGAAGAGGTGAACCCGAGGCATTCAATTTCCACGTAGATACCTTGCGGAGCCCCTCAAGCCTTGGCCTCGGTTTGCATTACAACGAGGGTATCGATTCTCAAGGAAGACAATCAGGCTAAGGAATATGTACGGGCTGCCCAAACGGATCAAGCTCTGCGGCAACGGCTTGCTCGAGGGTGTGATGACAACTTGAAATTCCTGTCAGCGTCCAGTCGATTGCCGTACAACGACATCGATAACCACCGTGGACCAACCTTGTCTAGGATTCGTCCGGTTCCTCATTCGATAAGCAAGTAGAACGCCAAGTTGAGAGCTTCAGCAAGTTCCGGTACTGTCGGGACCTGAAAGTCTCCGACATACTACCTCATCACAACATTCTGCACGGTAGCTCGAGGCTCGAGGCTTGCCACATACGCATGTTGCGGAGCTAACAACCCGCCGCGTTCAGGTCTGGTCACGCAGTGCGACCCTGCGTTATGATTCGACCGAGGTATCTCCACTACTTTATGTAAAAAAAAAAATCTGATTACACAGCAAGCTTGGGCGTTGCGCCCATTGCTCCACAAGTTGGTTGCGCGGCGCAATACTTACAGCTACCGAAAATCAGACCACTTCTTATCGATCCTGTACGGCGGCAGGGACTCCTTGCAACAGATACATCGTACGAGACGAACCTTCCCCTTCCAGGCGTATGTCCCTGTGGCGCTAAGCTTGAAGCCATTAGCTGGATCCATTCATCAGTTACAGGGTACTATTCTGCCCATATAGCAAGGTATACATAGAGACGTCACAACGGCAGTACAGACTGTTGTCAGCGCCCTCGCTATCATGCCCTGAGCGCAGATCTCTGTTTTACAGTGCATTTCATTTGACAGGTGACTAACTTGCACTGGCCGACGACCAGGATTCAGAGTCATTCCAAGTCCTCTGGGTCGCATTATCACCACGATTTTGCACACCAAATGTTCGTGTCGCGAATGTCATGAGTGTAAGTGGTTAACGCGCAAGGACATGCGCAACTTGCCCGTTCTTCCCGGACCCCCAGGTGTGGCGGTGCAAGCCTGGTCGGAGGTAATCTAGTGACCAGGCTAGTCGGAGGATGGATAGCAGCGACTAGCCGTGCAGTCTAGGTAACATATAGAGCGCAATCGCAGAGGCGACATATCGCTGTCATCCATTCAGCCATGGAATACCTACAACGTTTTTGTTTGGTATTCCTCATCGGCACCGTAGCTGCCCAAGGTACGCATTCATACCTTTGACTTTGATCTATCCTTACGTGTTTCTAGCCACGAGCGCTGCGAGCAGTACACCTAGTGCGACATCTATTCCCACTCTCGTCCAGCAGGGCTACGGTACATGTTTCACACTCCCTTTCACCCGCAGTTTCGTTGAGACAAGAAAATAGGCTACAAGCCAAGTAAAGCCGCGGCAGGCATTTTCGCGGCCCTCTATGCGTTGTCTGCTGTGGCCATTTAAATCCGCGTATTTGCCAACCGTGCTTGGTGGGCATTCTATCTTCCGATCGGCGCATCGTGTACGTACACTCCCGTACTTTGTTACTGTGCTTTCCCCTGACACACGTGCGATCCCAGTCATGTCCGCAGGTTTCGTGCTTCGTATCGTGGTGACCTTTTACCCCAATTCCCTTCCCATCTACCTTTGCTCTGCACTGTTCGTTCTCCTAGCCCCCAGCGTCTTTTTGGCGTTTAACTACATCCTTTACGGCCGATTCGTCGTCGGTTGCATCGATCGACATCACTCGCTCATCAAACCCGAGCGCACGGTATTCTACTTTGTCCTTGGCGATGCCGCCACCTTGGGCCTCCCGGTACGTTTCCCGGCATTCATCGTTTGCACGGCTCATGTTCTGTTATTGACCCACGACGGAGTGCCGGCGGATCCCTCTTGGCCTCGACCAACCCCCAAACGGCCCACACCGGCGTCCGCGTCATCATCGCCGGTCTTGCGCTTCAAGCGCTCTCGTTTGGCGTGTTCATCGCGATCGTGTACGCTGCCTACTGGGAGGCTGACGCGCAGCGGGATCAACCCGTTCGTGCAGCCGTGGGAGCATCGTGTTCCAGACGCTCTTTTTCTCGTCTGCGTTCTTCTTTGTAAGTCTCTCTCTCTCTCGCGCGCGTACATTGACGTTGTTGTCTGACCACGCACTGCCAGTTGCGTTCCGTGTATCGGACGATCGAACTCGGGCAAAGGTCTCGGAAACGGGTATCGACAACACCACGAAGGTGATGAGTACACGTCCGCGACCCATCTCGGGGGACGTTTTCTCAACCTACACCGCAGTGTTTTTCTACGTCTTTGATGCGCTCCCGGTGCTCGTCGGGATCACCACGTTCACCGTGTACGGGCCGAGTCGGCATCTCGGTCCTTTTCTGGCCAAGTCGACGTCTACGACGGCGTTGAGCATGTTCCATCCTCCACCGTTGGAAAAGGGATGAGAGTGGCGTGTCGTGGACGCATGCTTGCTTGTATCGTACAGCTCCACCTGATCAACATGTTCGTTTGAGACATACACGCACTCATTTAGACCTTGTACATAGCATCGTCCTCTTTGTAAATTATCATCCGAAAGCGCAGCTAGAATGATACTATCATAATACGTAGCACGAACCAAAAAAAAAAAAGTCAAAAACCAGAGATAGATCCGTTTACATGGCCAGCTGCGCCTCGGCCGCTTGCGAGAACCCCCCATACGCTGGATACATACCCATCCCCACGCCAACGCCGATCCCCATCCCCATGCCCATGCCAACGCCAACGCCAACGCCCAGGCCCAGCCCCCCCACGTCCGTCTGTCCGTCGTCCAAACTGCTCATAAGCGGTGCATCCGGCCACGAAAACCTAGCCGTCGTCAACATGCCGCACCATCCAGACGCGCAGCAAACGCACCCAGGCATCATCATGTTCCCCCACCACACCTCGTTGAGCGCATGCATTGTCGCCAACGTACCGCCTCCGTCCGCCAACGCGTCCGCCATGGTCACGTCGCGCGCAGCAGGCACAGGCACGAACGATTCAGCCTCGGAACCCCGACTCGACGGCGTCACGCCCCCGCCGAAGCCCAAGCCCAGCTGGAGCTGCATCGCGTCCGCATCCTGGCGCGACGCCACAGCCCCACCTTGGCCCGCATGCTGCGACCCAGATGCCCCACGCGACCCGGCGTCGCGCTGCCCTTGCCCCTGCCCGGGCGCTTGCCCTGTATGCACGAGCTGGCTGGCCGGCGGATGCGGCTGCAACCGCCCCACAACGCTACTCCCGCCGCGACGATGCTTGGTCAGTAGGCCTGCCAGGAACCGCGCGTACAGCCGCGGCGTGTGCCGCTCGTCGATCGCCACCTCTTGGAGCGTCGTGATGAGCCGGCCGATCGAGTCAAAGATCTCGTCTTCCATCTCCCGCGTGAGAATGTGCACAAACTCTGGTCTGAGCAGCTGTTTTGTGGTTGAGGATCGTCGTCTGGCGTAGCGCACGGGTGAGAACACGTACCTTGAGCAAAAAGGCAGAGGCAAACGAGGCAAAGATGAAGTGGCCTGGTGACCGTGCGCATCGTTAGCTTTAATGGCGTGTTAGAGGGCGAGCGAACCGTACCATCTGGGGAAGAATGCATGAGTCCGCTTGGGGCGAGCACATTGATCATATGCTTGATCACGGCCGTCGCAGCCTCGAAACACTACAGACACGTCCATCAGCACACGAATGACGCGTCTTGGAGCGTAAGCGCACACACCTTGGTAAGAAACACGTCGTCGCTCGCTTCGATACCCCGCTGGAACGCGTGCTGGAATCCAAAGGAGTACATGACGAGACGCGAGTAGTTGACGAGGCTAGTACCTTGTGCTCAGCCAAACGCCAACGCATACAAAGACAAGCGACTCACAACGGCAGCAACGTAGAACGGAACCGGCATCCAGCATCTACAACGATAAAAAATGTCGTGAGCACCATGAACCTTGCACGCAGCACGACGGGACGAACGTACCATTGGGATCAGACTCGGTTTGGAAGCGCAGTGTCCACTCGTCAAAATACGCCGTCAATTCGGCATCGTGTTGGAGCGTCGCCGAGAGAAAATTCAGTGACTGTTTATCCGGTGCAATTGAGGCCTGCATGTTCAACAAGAAACCAACGTAGACGCGCACCCTGTTCAACCCCGTCGGGGCGTTCGGATCTGAAAAGATCTCCTCGTGAAATCGGCCCACGATGCGCAACAGTTGCGAGTAGGCGCACAGGTGAATGTCGTACTGTAGCGTTTTCATTAGGACCCCCCGATCTTCAATCGCCCTCGCGTACTTACCTTGTCCCGATGCGGCGTCTGCCGATACCAATCCGCCGAGTTACGCGTGATATAGTCCTCCTTGATCGTACTCGGCTTCCCAAACTGCGTCGCAGTCGATCGGTCCAGGTTGAAACAGATCATCCAGACGCGCGTTCGATTGAGCATCTCGCGCGCTTGACGTTCCGTCTGTGGGTGCGACATCGACACTTGGTGGAGGTTCAAGTCTGTCGCGAGTCTATCGCACGTCGTCAATCAAGAGGGACAAGAAACGAAAACCTGTCATTACCTGATTGCAAGTCCAGTATACAACCAACTTCGGTCCTCCTCCCAGCGTCGCGCAGGAACCGCATAGATGCTCATCAAAATGTACGCCTGGCACAGCTCGACGCTCTTCCAGCCATCGATGAGCGCGTTGGCCGCAGCGTGCTTCGCGAAGTGCATCGCGACGGGATAGATTTCGGACTTGTCGGGATAGTACCGCGATGAGATGGCGCAAACTTATTTTCGAGCGGTTAGACGCGTCGTCATCGGGAAGAGAGGTCAATCGATACGCACTGACGGTGAACAGGAAGGGACAGCGTTGAAAAATAGATGTTGCAGTGTGAAGTTTGGGGTCTAACAAGCCAATAAAGGGCTACGCGAGACCGACGTCAGCGTCACTCGGCTTTTATAAACAGTGGTACGCACGTTGATCTGATTCCAAAATCTGGACCGTAACATCAGCCGCGTGATCTCGAAAGGCGAAAAGAGGAAAACGAACATGTCGAATAGCTGGTCCACGTCCGCAGACGTCACCAGTCCATGCAGCAAGATGTCGGGAGGACTATTCTTCTCGATCAAGTGCTTGCGAATAGTGAGATTGTTTGCCGGGCCTTGAGTGAAACAAGTCAACAAACCCAGCCCCAACATCGACATCGAAAGAGGACTTACCTGGTTTAAAGTACTCCTTGTTCGCGACTCCCTGAGTAATCAAGCTTGTCAACGACTGTTCCCCACAAAAAAAAAAGAACGACATAGTCCACGCACCACATTATCATCGTCGTCCTCGGATTTACCACCACCCCCGTTCGCACCCGTACCGCCCCCCACCTTCGCTCGTCCCTTGCCCCTGCCCCGTTCGTCATCCTTGTCCAACGACAAGTTCGCGAGCAACCCGAGCGGTACCGTAATATCCGGCAACGCATCGTGCGCTTTCTCGGTATCTTCTTCCGCAGATCCCTCCTCGCCGTCCTCCACCCCTTGGTCCGCGTCATCTGCGCCAGCAGCGGTGGTGGTGGTGGTGGTGACCGCAGTCGGGACATGGCCAGCAGCACGTGCCATGTCACGCATGATCTCCACCCGTACCGCAGACGCGTGCGCAGGCTGCCGCGCGCCCGTCTGAAGGCGGTCCATCCAATCGACCACTCGGACGTTGTCCTTGTCGGACGGCGACATCGCCATCTTGAACTGGTCGATGGCCAGCGGCGTCGCCATGTACGGGTTGTGGAGCTAACAAGGGGGGATAGATCGTCATCGATTCATACGACAGATGGATGGGACGAACCTGTTTCAAAAGCGAGCCGATGATCTGATCCTTGTGACGGATCTGCGCAAGAAGGTATTCTCGTTTGCTAACGCGGGGGGGCGGCGATGAGTATGTAGATGAAAGGGTTTCGGAAGAAGCAACAGAAGAATCAGAGCGAATTGAATCGCGCGAAGAAGAACGCATCATCGATGAAAGAAAAAGAAGAACAATCAAATCGCCGACGAAAGAAAGGGAAAGACGGGAAGGTGAGAGGAATCGGTGGTGAGAGACGGGAGGTGTGGACGGACATGCTTAAGTATCCCGACTGACGAAAGTCGGAACGATACAGCCCCTGCTGCGTGCACTGCTCCATCCGGGGGAAGAATGCATGCACGAACTTGGGAGAAATTTAATGAGCGAAAAATCTGCCCTGCAGCTTCCTGTATCCAACCCAGATCAGGTGGCCCACACGCCTGCCCCGAATCGCGGGATGGATAAACAGGCAAGAAACCGGTAAGCAGTCCTGGAGTATGCCACGCTCCGATGTCCAAAAATGGAAACATGACGGCAATGCTGTGCTCGGGGACAGCGGAAAGGGGAAAAAAGAAAGGAGGGAAGCACAAACTCACTTGGGGGTGGTTCGAGGCTTCTTCGCCTCGACGATACAGGGGTGGCCGGTCGAGGTACAACGCTTACATGCGGTCGCGCCCTCCGGAAAATCGCATTTCATCTGTCAACGTGAGCCGGAGACGAGCAAACGCGTCAGACACGGATACCGGGAACGCCATTGCGCAGGGCGAGATAAAATTAACCGCAGTTCAATTCCACCGTTTTGGAATTAATGGGTTTTTGGCGAGAGGGGAATAATTACCATGGGCATGAAGGGCCACAAGCCAGGAGGGATCATTCCGGGTGTCCGAGTAGGTTCCGAACAAGGAACATGTTGGGCACGGGTTTCATAGGGTGTTACGGGTTGACGCGAGGGCGATCGGTGGGGTCGACAAAAACAGGATAGTCGTCGTCGACACGAGGTTCCGGAGGTTCAGAAACCGACAAGGCAGTTGCGCCCACGTCAAATTAGATGGCGAACGAAAGAAGAAAAAAACATGACAACACGTGTGCGTTCGGACACATTGTGCGCCGCAGTATCAATGAGGACAAAATCGGATAAGCGAACGAGCAGACATGCAATAGGCGAGGAACGAACCTTGAGCCGTTTGCAATACGTGCATGCTCCGATCCTGAATGGTCAGCGATGAAGACGGAGCGCGGTATGACGGATCACCGAACCGAGGACAAGACGCAATCGAGACGATGTTGGGGCCATTGTACGTGTATCCGTAACAGCAGGATACGGAGAAAATATCGCCGAGGTCGGAGTGAGGCGTGAGGATCATGTTGATAGACGAGATGGAGCCGGTGGCAGCGCATATGCGCCGCGGCAGGATGCGGGCCGAGACATTCAGCAAATAGTGAGCAAACAGTGTCATCGGCATCCGGAACCGGGTACCGAATACAACCGGGCAACCGACCAATCAGGCAAACGGGTTTCGTCAAAGGCGTCCGTCATTGTCGCAAATGTAGATGCAGGGATGCCGTTCAACGTTCAGGATGGAAAAATATAATGTATTATATCGTTAGCCTCACGTCATCCGCAGGAGGGGAGGAAGGGGGCAGCGGGGTAAAAATGAGACCCACCTCCGTCCACCAGGGAGTGCAGGGGCAGCAGGGACCGATCCTCCACTTCCTCCAACGTCTCCCATCCCCGCGCTGATATTGCTACTTGGGCCACCGCCGTCGTCCAGGCCAGGCACCCCCTCAATGATTTCGTCATCATCACTGTCGTCGTCACTCTCAACTAAATTAATCCGAGCAGGTCCGGTCTGGGGCCCCATAGACGCGTCTGGCCGTGGGCGCTTTGAGACACGAGGTCGCTTATTCGACGTTCGATCAGGTAGTGCGCGGGTAATAGGTACCGTAACTCGCTTGTGCCCTTGAGGTTCAGGTGCTCGTCGCAACGGCGCCCGAAGTTCTGAGCGAGCGTGAGGTGTCGCGAATCCTGGCGTTGCATGTGAGGGCGAGAGATTTTCGTGTGGATATTGTCCCTGGGACGTACGCATGCGTGCGAGAGCTTGCCCTTGCGACCGCGCATGTTGTTGTGCGAAACGGTGGTGAAGATGGGACGGCTGAACTGAGTAACCCTGTTGCGCTTCGTAACCTGGGCCAGAGGAAGGTGGGAACGTGCCACCGATGGGGACACCCGGCGATCCCGCTGCTGGCCGCGGCGGGGATCCAGTAACGGTCGATAGGGAAGCCGAATGTGCGTGAAGCACGTCTCGCCGCTCCCCGTGTCCGTGTTCATCGGTCCGTTCTTCCTGTCCTAGCCGTTCATGCCTCCCTTCCCTTGATTCATCCTCGACCGCGTATTGAGATCGGTATCCACGCGAGTCCATCACCGTCATCGCCCGCGATGTTCTTGATAAGATATCTGACTCGTGTGATGACTGTGACCCTATCAAGGATACCCCACTGGCCCTCCCACTTCCACTTCCCTCGTCAAGCGTCCCGCGATAGCTTCCGTACGATCCCGCTGGGGACGCTGCGCTGTGTGCGCCAGTACCTAAGTGGACAGCGTGACCGGCGTTAGCTCGTGCCGAAGTAGAAGTTGGCGGGTATATGTCATATCCTGAGATAGAAGAGGAAGACCGAGAGGTAAAGGAAAGAGTGGAAGATGAGGAGGAGTCGAGCGTACAAGTCGACAAGGATGAGGGAGAAGGTGAATCACGCGCAAGGGGAGACGACGGCGGAGTATATCGAGCCATCGAACAAGTAGAAACAAAGGGAGAATGCCAAAAAAAATCACGTTAGAAAGGAGATAAGGGAAGAAATGAAACAAAAAAAAGACAGAGATCGGGGCCTTAAATGCCGCTCTGGGTCGGTGGCCAAGGTCAATGGAACGTCGCGCACGGGTCAATGACGTCCTTAACTTCGAATCTAGGGCATCCACAGCCATAGATACCTCCGCATGCACCGAGCCCCATGCCAAGGTTACGAGGCTGCACGAGGAAATAGTGCATTCTGTGGTACCGAACGACCCAGAAGAGGCAAATCCTTTGGACAGGATGAATGGAACTCGGAAGCACGAGGCCCAATCCACAGATAAATGCATGTCACCCGGCGTACCCAGTAAGCAGGTGGGCCAAAAATACCCACAAGTGACGTGAAAGAAAATTGCAGAGATAAGAGAAATAAGGTCTAAACAAATAGGGTAATGACGAAACTATGACTGACCGGTATCACTCGCAGGGGTATTCGAGTGCGTTGGGGGTGTGAACGCCGAAAAGGTGGAGTGCGGCGAGGAGTGCGTATGTGTTTGCGGATAAGCCCCAGGGGGCAACGGGAATGCGTCATGCTGTTGAACGACGAGCAAGAGAAGTATTCGGAGACAAACGCAGAAAGGAAATGACGCACGAGTGACGATAGACTGTGGCTGGCTCGAGGATTGTAATAGACTTGGTTCACATGGTCCAAGGCGATCGCTACGTTTGCCTCTGATCCTGCCGACGAAGAACCAAACTGTGCAGTCCGAGGGTAGGGATTTTGAACGGGCGAGGTTGGGTGCAAGTGGTATTCAGGGGCTCCGGCGACGTCGGACGTGCTTGGTTGATTTTCAAAGGTGGAAACATGTTCGCG
Organism: Boletus semigastroideus; assembly: GCA_038090295.1. Lineage (NCBI taxonomy): Eukaryota > Fungi > Basidiomycota > Agaricomycetes > Boletales > Boletaceae > Boletus > Boletus semigastroideus. The sequence goes on from JBBPMK010000193.1 coordinate 29,694, forward strand.
CACCTGACCCTGCGTACGGTGAGCGTGTAAGCGCGACGATGCTGGTGGGGTACTTGCATAGGGTGTGTTTAACGAGAGTATTTCTTGCAGGCGTTGGTTCGCAAGTTCGTGGGTGCTTGTGTCTTGCGTCTAAACGCAGGTTAGAATTGGATTCAACAAGGTAGTTGGGGCTTTGCCTGATTTCCGGGGGGTTGTTCTGCCTGCGCCTGGTTACCTTGTCTCTCGGTAGGGTCAAGTTGGCGGATGGCCCTTTGGCGACGGGGAATGGGCACGATCTGGCGATTGGGATGTTGAGGGTGCGACTGGCCAGCGTGATGAAATCCAAAGGTAGGTGGAGCGTACGGAAAGTCGGTAGTTGAGGGGGAAGCTGGAATGCCGGGGACGAGCGGATTGTTGGAGAAGGAGGGGTCGAAGGGAGCGTCCCATCTGCTGAGGTGGTGATAATCTGGGATGACGCTCGCTTGTGCGGGATCGTAAAAGGACAGGCCGGAGACGATCATTGACTCAGGACGGTCTGTGTTGGTAGGGACGGAAGTCGAAGAGGGCGGGTAAAAGGATGGTGGCGGTGGTTGATGGGATGGATAAGAATGAGCGGCGGGAGTTGGCGCTGGAAGAGAGAGAGGTGAGGAAACGGATGATGAACGCACGGAGAGCTTACCTCCGGTGATGGAGGACAGGATTGGATCTTCGTCGTACGACCGGGATTTTTGCATTGCGGATGGGGATAGAATAGTACTGGGAGATTGTTAGTACTATATGTATTTGCTGCGAGTGGTAGACGGCGACGGATTCTCGATGATGGGTGGGCGAATCTGTGTACGTTACTGGCAAAGGAGAGGCACATGAGTGACTTACTTACTTGAGAAACGAAAACGACGCCTTTTGTTGACACCGCCACCCCGGTCTATCCCAACACCCCTCATAGCCGGCACAGTTTCACTCTCCACAGCCCTCTTTTCATGACATCATCGCTGTCGTGAGTGTCGTGTCGTGAGTGTCGTCGATTCGTGTCGGTGGACGGTCACACTGAGGTTGGTACAAGTTTATTGGGAAGACTGACGTGGGAATCGTTTACGTCCGCCAGATGTTCACAACCTTCGTGCTTCCACATGGTCCTCAATACCGCCCATGCTTCGGTCCTTCCACCCCTTGGCAACACCGGACACTGCACACAACTCGGTTCGTCTATTTCTGCTTCACACGTCTAATTCCTTTCGCCCGTCTCACGCTACTGTGTCAAGACCAGACCTGTAACTCATCCAAACCCGTCCATATACCTCCGCGGTAATGCGCGTTGATCCGCTGAGCACGGATATCGACGTACTTGTTCTTCCAATCGTCTAATCCGTGTCGTGACTCTCACCCCCTTCTTTTTTTAGATCACGCCTCCTTTGTGGCTAAACCGCAAGTCAGCAGGTCACGTGGGCCAAAAGGGCGTTTCTTTCGACCGAATATCCACACTAATGCATGTGTTTAGGCCAGGCGATCAAAGTCGATGCGCCAACCTCGCAGTGTGACGCTGTCTTCATGCCATCCCTACGTGATGATCGAAAGTAAGTTCAGCGAACGTGATGCGTCTCCATCGCTTGCTCATTTTCAGATGCTACACAGGTTCACCCCCACCTGGTGAGGTGGGTAGACACATATTTCGCTGGAGAGGCCCACCATCGACGCCAGTCAAGTTCGCCAGTCGCATCTTCCAGCTGCCCATCCACCTGATCGACGATACCAGACGCGGTGTCTGGGCTCGGGCCACTGGACGTGTCGGAGCGAGCTGGTACAGTGGTACTATTGGGTTACACGGTTTTGACAACCACGAGACAATATGATCAATGTTCACTCTGCGTCTGATCGTGCTCTCAACATGAAATTGTACGAGTTGTCCAGGAGTGGGCTCCAGGATCCGCCCCTGCGCGCAAGTAGACGTTGGTATCAACGAGTAAATTATTTACAACGAACGAGCGAAACGACGAACAAGATGAAAAATACTATGCCTAACCGTCGAGATGGATATATGATCCAACGGCACGTCCACGGTCCGCATCGTCTTGTTTAGGACATACGCCACGAGGGTATAATCCAAACCCCGACGTGATCTTGTTCCTCTCTCCGTCGTCCACCGCCCATATCGTGCCGATTACCGAACGGAATCCGATGAACTGCATCGCCGCAGCGAGATGAACCACTTCATCCGGGTTCTCCTCGTCGCCTACAGGTACGCACCCCATGATGCGATGGATCGTAAAGTGGCCGTCGTGCAACGCAAACGCCGACACGAACGGTTGGATCCGGTCTGGGAGACCGTGCCATGCGAAACGGAGCCACTCGTGCTGGTCGAGCGCTTCGACGACCCTTGGTACACACGATACCTCTCCGTCGATGCATGTGAAGGTGACGGTGCGAATAACGAACGCAAACAGTGCACGACAATGGCTCGCCTCCCTCCAAAAAGTGTGGTTGCATACATAGTTACACGTAGCCCGAGTCTAAAGCACACGCACTTATCGCTGTATACCCGATCCGCCACTGAACCTCCTCCGAGTCTATCCCGAGTTAAGTAACAGATTCGCTCGCTTCCCAACAATTACCCACCACAATTACGAACTTCTTCGATGTCGCACGAGTTGTTGTTTTCGTCCTCGCCATCCACCTCGGGACCTGTTCTCTGTTGACGTCCGCAAATCCCACCGCGGACACGGTTGTATCCACACCAAAATTCGACCGCGAACGCACGCCGAATCCGGTATCGATGTGAAGGCGACCACGGACGTCCTGATCATACAGCACTCGTGTACTGATGGTGAATCGTGGGATAAGAGGACAAAAGGCAAGAACAGTAAATACGCCGAGGAAGAGGTTTGCAATATCATTTGGTACCCCGACGCTTTGGAGCAGACCAATGATGTGGTAAAGAGCATTCCTACAAGTGGAACGTTAGTATCTGGATGAGCAGAACCACAGGGAAAAAGCGATGCGCCTGAGGTGTGCTGGGACATACACGAATTCCATCTCTTACTAGTGGTTTCACGTAGCGATTGAGCTGCCACTGCTTCGTTGCTTTGTATATCTCTACTGCTGTTTCATGGTTTGCAAGACAGCGAGAAACAATCGCGGGACTATTTTCAAACCATTCAAACCCTGTGTCACAACACGTTACGCCCGTCAGCGCGCTCACTTGATCCGGTGTCTCACCTCTTGTACCAATTGACGTTCTCTCTTGTTATTTGATTATCCTTTCTATTATTTAGTCTTGACCCATCCCGTCGTTCCCTTTTCTCTGGTTCGACCTCTTCTCGTCTTTCGTCACATCCTGTCGCGGCTTAGGTTAGTCTTGGTAGTACCACATAGCACCTACCACCTCTGCGTTGTCACTGTAGTGCGATGTAGTAAACAACACCATCACGAGGTACTATGGTTGGAACTCCACACGAACTCAGTTATCCGTGTTCCATCCAAACAGCAATATAGTTCCACAATACAACATCGTACATGTCCCAAGTCACAACTATAACATAGTGTCAAAACATGCCATTAGGAGGGTTCCAATCAACTAGGTAAGTAGTAAGTACATGGGCATCACACGCAAACCTGCCACAAAATGTGTTGATCCAGCGACATATTCACAGTTCACGCCATCGTGTACGTTTCCCCCATTGTCACGGAGGGCATCCACATCTGAATCAAGCTCGTGAGTGGATTCGGATGCAATCTGGCGCGTGGTCACCTTGGGCTGATTCGGTATCTTCGTTCTCTATACTGTATGTGCTCTCCACCTCCTAGATGCGCATCTCGACCTCCAACTTGGCACTGTATCGACGCCTTGGCGTTGTGACCATCTTGATGCGTCTTTCAACTATAGAGTGGATCGCGCACAGGTTACCGCCAGAATGGACGATCACGTTCCATGCAGACAGTGGATGAACACCAATTCTCCGGCATGGTCTGAGATGAGACGGCGTTCAAGCGTGAGTTGGCTGCATTCTCGCCGCGCACCGGTCACAGCATGGACTTGGAGCACGCGTGGGATGTCCCATCATCTATACTCGCTCGTCTTGACGCGACTTGGCGTGTCGAATTCTTCCCGCATGGCGGGCTTAGGCGAACATACCTTCCAGACAACCGCGAGACAACCTGATCAACATGGATCCCTTCGCGCCCGCGTGCCAGAGGACGCTTATATCAGGAGTAAATTGTTTACCGTACAAGATGGTGTATATCGAGACGACAAACGAGGGAATAATACTACACCTAGGCACCCAGATGAATATACAAAATCCGCTGATCCAACGGCACGTCCACAGTCCGCATCGTCTTGTTCAGCGCATACGCTGCGCGGGTGTAATCCAAACGACCCGACTCGTCCACCATATACTTGTAAAACGCCGACGTGATCTTGTTCGTCTCCCCATCGTCCACCGCCCACATCGTGCCAATCACCGAACGGAACCCGATGAACTGCATCGCCGCCGCGAGGTGAATCACTTCATCGGGACTCTCCTCGTCGCCGACGGTCGTATGGCACGCCGACAAGTACGCAAACTCAGGATTCTTCAAATCGCATCCCATGATGCGCTGGATCGTAAAATGGCCGTCGTGAAGGGCAAACGCAGACGCGAACGGATGGGTGCGGTCAGGGAGACCGTGGCATGCGAAATGGACCCACTCATGTCGGTCAAGCGCGTCGACGACCCTTGATATGCAGGATGCCTCTCCGTCGATGCGTGTGAAGGGGACTAGGTCGCCGACGAGCTGCCCGATCTTCGCCAGTTCAACTCCTACAGAAGGCAATTCGCGCTCACCAGCGGCCTTGCCTTGACCGATGGCAAGAAAGTGACGCTCTTCCGTTGCAAAACGGAACCGTCTAGCACGAGTGAGAGCAGTCAGGGTTGGAGTGTAGGATGAAACATAGAGATGGGGAAGATTCTGTTGACCCTTCCTATACGGGCCGGCAGCATGCAAGGGTAGGAGAGAAAATTCGGCAGTGGGGCACCACCAAATGCGTGATCGAGGCGGATGGATCGTACGTAGGAAATCGACGATGGGAGAAACAATATGATCCCATATTTTGCGTAAAAATGCTGCGAGCTGCCTCGTCACGTCCGCCCTCGTTCCACGTGCAGTCAAGGTATGGAACTCTTGTGACAGATCTTGAACGCCTTCCTGGGTGATCTGCAACGCAATATGGAAGGGGTCGGAGTCGAGCATGATGACGAGTGCGTCACAACTATGCTTGCTGGAATTGACGATGACCACAGGTCCTTCACTGGCGGCACACTGGAGATCTGAGAAGAGGGGGAGCAGAAGAAAACGGGCGAAACCGGGCAACTCGCGGATTTTGGTGACAACATTCTGCAGTTTGAGGTTGAGCCTGCAGAGTTGTTCATGCTGATCTGCACTAAGTATATCAGAAACTTTGCGAATTTGAGAAGCCAGACGCATGAAGTCATCCGCCAACAGCTTTCCTGAGATGCCGGATGCTATGACATCATCGAGGGGAGAACGAAGGCGAGCGAGTTGATTCCAAAATACACCCCATCCCTGTTCAATGAGTTCGACTGCTTTGGTAGGGGAATTGCTTCTGAGACAGGCTGAGAACGCATCCACAGCAAGCGAGGACGACATGTTTTTCACGAGAGATAGATGTAGGGGCAATGACGGCAGGGTGGTTAAATATTGAGAAAGTAAATGCAGAGAGGTTTCGTATGCGACATGTATTGTTGGATGCTGGACTTCTTCTGCCGCAGATATCCATGACCTAGCGGCGGACAAATCCCTTGAAGAAACGACCTCATGGCTGAACTGTGCAAGTTGAGCGTATATACTGAACAGCTCTTCTTGATCTCCCAACTGTTTTGACCGCGTAAACCGTTTCCTGAGGTGACCGGCAAGGCTTTGCAATGATGCTGACCGATCGGGATGTCCTTGTGGTTGAAGTTCAAAGGCTTCTCGACCGAGGACAATGGCCTCGTTAAGGTCTTGCATGACACCAAGCTGGGTGTACCGCGCAGAGAGATAACTTGAAATGTTCATCAATGACGCCGACCGACCAGGGTGTCCCTGCGGCCGAAGGCCAAGTGCTTCTCGACAGAGGACAATGGCCTCGTCAAGGTCTTGCATGACCCCGAGTTGCTTGTACCGGGCGGTGAGATGAGCTGCAAGGTTGTTCAACGACGACGACCGATCAGGGTGTCCTGGCGCACGAAGGCCAAGGGCTTCTCGGTCGAGGGCAATGGCTTCGTCAAGGTCCTGCATGACCCCGAGCTTGTTGTACCGGGTGGAGAGATCAGCTGCAAGGTTGTTCAATGCCATCGATCGATCAGGGTGTCCTTGTGGTCGAAGGCCAAGGGATGCTTGGGCGAGGGAAATGGCCTCGTCAAGGTCCTGCATAACACCGAGCTGGTCATACCGGGCGCAGAGACAACTCGCAAGGTTGCTCAATGACATCGACCGATCGGGGTGTCCCTGTGGTCGAAGGCCAAGGGCTTCTCTGTCAAGGGCAATGGCTTCGTCAAGGTCCTGCATGACGCCAAGCTGGTCATACCGGGTGGAAAGATTAGCTGCAAGGTTGCTCAACAACGTCGGCCGCTCAGGGTGTCCTTGTGGTTGAAGGTCAAGGGCTTCTTTGTAAAGGAAAATGGCGTCGTCAAGGTCCCGCATAACACCGAGCTGGTTATACCGAGTGCAGAGATAATTTGCAAGGTTATTCAGCGATGCAAACCGATCAGGGTCTCCTTGGGGTAGAAGGCTAAGGGCTTCTCGGTCAAGGGCAATGGCCTCTTCAAGGTCCTCCATGTCCCCGAGCTGGTTGTACCGGGTGAAGAGATCAATTGGAAGATTGTTCAATGACTCTGAGCGATCAGGGTGTCCTTGTGGTCGAAGGCTAAGGGCTTCTCGGCCAAGCATGATGGCCTCCTCAATGTCACTCATCCTTCCAAGTTGTGTGTAGCGATCGCTGAGATGAATTGCAAGGTGAATCAAAGAGTCAGCTCGATCTGGGTAGCCAGGCGGGCAAAGCCCCAGTGCTTCACGATCAAGGTCAACCGCCTTGTCGATGCAATTGCTCCCTCCACCATGCAGAAATTCTTCGGCAAGAGAGTCTGCACGTGCATGCAGCTCCTCGGTGCTGGCTGCTAGGTACATCATGATTTATTAGTAGTTGTCCACTTGACATGATATACATGTACCTTCTGAATTCATGCTGTTATGATAGTCGGAAGAGTGCTTGGCACGCCGAGCCTTCTCGGCTTATTCCGGATTTTGATCCAACGGTAGGATCAGACCTACAATGTTCGTCTCTCCATCGTCCACTGTTCACTGATATCGTGCCAATCACTGGACAGAAGTTGATGGACTGCATGGCCACTACGAGACATATTGTACCATGACCAACGGGGAGGAAACGCGGACCCGAACGGTTAGGCCATGCAGTCGTGATGGGTTAGCAAATCATTCTACGACAAAGTTCCTCCTCCCATCCAACCCAATGCCGGTAAGCACATCCAAAGTCATGTTCGTGAAAGATGACCTTTCAAAAGGTAGGTTACCCTCCACCTTGAGTCGTCTTGACCAAGACACACGTCATCCATTTTTTTTTACCAGTTAGATGGATTGTCGTTCCTTGGCCCCTCTTTCAACTTTTTCGTTGTTCTTACCGGTAGCATCACGGGACGCCCATGACCGCCTGCTTTTGAGTCGTTTCACCCACGAAGGATGGCCTCATCCGACACTTGATCATGCATGCACACCATCATAGGTATGTGCGACGCACTTCCTGCTCTTCCACCCATCCATCTCCCTGCTTTCAGTATTTCATACGGACATCACGCGGTGGAGCTCATGCCGCACACAGCCCTGTGCAACGTTAATTATCGGCATCTCGAGCGTTCAGATGATGGGTAGCATCATGGGGGATGTAGCGTAACCGTCACTGCGCTGGGGTCCCATCAACTCACTCTTCATGCGGCTCGTGATCTATGCGAGTGGCGAGCAATGTGCATCAGCGCAAGCTCGGTCATGATAGAGTTCCCACGATGGGAACGCGCCAAGAAGATCAGCAGGGCGAGGTCGCCTTCTGTCCTCATCTAATTAATTGTTTGAGTTGGAGCACGTGTTTTATGGTGGACAGTGTCTGCTCAAATCAGGTAGTTTCCTGTTAGTGCGCCTTCAGTCTTCAGACTTGTCCACATGCTCCCATGATATACTATTTACTTAACGTCAAAGAAAAATCGAGTCGCCATCAAACAGTGCTGAGTGAACGCGCCTAAAATGATCGATCATCATGGCCTGTGTTCGAATCGTTTCAAGGCAGGGCTTGGAACATATAGTATGTAGAGGAAGATAAGACACTACTTGAATGTCTGCATGAATCCTCCCATGCCAAAGAATGCCCAGAGGTGCACATCGTACACATTCAAGAATTGGTGGGTTATACATCGTAAACAGCAATCCATGATCCGCATCAACTGCTGATCACTGGTAGGCTCCCTTCAAGTAACACCCCTGCCGGGACCTTCAAAAGTCATTCAAACGCTGCATCCGTCTCCAAAGGCGCGTTCTCTTCCTCCTCCCTTTCAACCCTCCTCGCCTTCAACACCAGGAGGTATGCTTCAGCCAACTTCCAATTTTTTTTCTCTTTATGGCCGGCACTGGTGTCTTGCAGCCAATACATTGTCTCGAACCTGTTCAAAGAACCGCCGCCCTTGTTTATCCTCCCCAAAGTACCTATATCCAACCATCTATTGAATGGGCGTTTGATGCCAAAGGCCTTCGGCTTGCTGTTGGTGTACTGGAGGGTGATCCAGGCTAGGATCCAAATGAGTGACTCTGCGTGATGTTTGTATGAGTGCGTGATGTTTCCTTCAAGGGCCGCTTTGTCTAGGAGTTGCATCATCACCATGAACGGGATCATGCCAGTGCATTGGGTTCCAGTGTTACGAGCTACCGCCACCCGTGGCAATTTCTTTCTTCTTCTAGTTAGTTCCCATTCCTGTCTATTCCTGTGGACTCTATTTCCGCTTCACGATAACTGTCCCCATGGTTATCCGCTGTCTGATCCCCCATCACTACGGTTGTGACAGCTGTCGTACAGCATTCCCCTTTTAGCCACACTGCCCCTTCCGCTCTTCCGCGACCGGCTTCCCCTTTTATTCCGTCCCCCTTTTTTGTTCCGCTGTCACTCTTGTGCAGTACCCTTCTCCTTCATTCCGGTACCCTGCTTATACCATATCTAGCTTGGTCCGTGCTTGTCCTACTACCGTATAAATACCGAGCCACATGTACCTTAGTAACCTAAGCTAATTCTACGCATTCATCTCTGCGTTCATTCCTGTGCTTCCGCATCTAAGGCTCTCTCCTTCGGCTTCCACCCTTGGGACTTGCACACTTCCTTGTGTCTGCGTAGAACCGGTACTACGCATTGATCATAGACCTGTTGGCACAATCTGCCTTCTAGCATTGCGTTGACTCCACCTTAGGCCCACCATCGCCTTACGAGTGGCTCTATCAAATGGGCATCCAATCTCACTTAGTCTGCTTGTTATCACTTTGCAGGACTTCGGTTCGCAGTGAGCGTAACAAAAGAATTAGCTTCCCCTCATCCCTACTCCCATCGTAGTGGACCACCCTCTTGTTCACCATATTCCATTTTCGGGCACCATCTATTTCATCCTCGTCATCCTCCTCCGCCTCCCATCCCCCCTCCCCTATCGTGGCCTCACCAGGATCCCCATCCTATCTGTTACCAGACCTTTGGCGTCTCCCCGTTGACCACCCAGACCGACGATTCCAACCAGATGCCTATTCTGGAGACGAGTTCGCCCAGGAATACCATACCATCCAACGGCGACTAGCTGCAGCCAACCGCGCAGCAGGGAAACCCTCCGACCACATCCCATCCCCTCTCTGAATAGATATCCCTCTACCCACAGACCCTCCTCAGGACCCAGACCCTCCTCAGGACCCTGACTTCCCCATTGACCCTGATCTATCGGACTCTGATGACGACATGCCCGAACTTAAAGCCGGACTCCCCGACGAGTTCTCCGGAAATGGCTCAAACGCTAATTGGTGGCTTATGGCCATGGATGCATATTTTACCATCAACCCCAAGTATAACAACAAAGCAAAGATTGTTACAGCCCTCAACCACATGAGCAAGGGCAAAGAAAGGATCTACTCAGAAGGCTACTACGAGCATATGGCTAGGGACGCCATCCCAGCCAACGAACGCACCTGGACTCATTTTAAAACTGACTTCAAGGGCATAATGGCAATCCATGACGAGGCTTCCTCCACTAGGCACAAGCTCTACACGCTTAAGCAGGGATCTAACACCAAAGAAGCATTCAACCGCTTCGCCTCCGAATTCTGCCTCCTCACCGCCCAATCCGGACTCACGGAGCAAACCGCTCTCTGCGAGCTCTTCTTGAGAGGGATCCACATGGATCTAATGGAAAAGATACTCGGATCTGGAACAGAGCCCACCGACGTAGCCACATGGATCACAGCTGGCAGCAAATTCGCTTGCCAAACGGAGCGCATCAGAGATATTCGAGGACGACGACCTGGTTTCGCTGGATCTGGACACACGTCATCCCGCGACCCCAATGCCATGGACGTCGATTACATTGTGCTCACGCCTGTAGATAAGGCGAAACTTATGAAGGAAGGTCGCTGCTTCTATTGCAAGAAGACAGGACACAATATTAGGAACTGTCACCTCAAGAAAGGTAGGGATAGTGGCAGGGGTCCGCATCCCCGTTCAGATGGAGAACGGAAAGAGCAGCGGAGGGAGGTACAAGACCAACCTTAGAAGACGGATAACGAGGCCGTAAGGATGGTGGAACACCTTGCAACTAAAGGACACAAGGCCAAGGAGATTTCCGAGGCACTTCGAGCACTGTACGATGAAGAAGACACCAAAGACAAGGGGGCGGAGACCTGGGAAGAG
>JBBPMK010000194.1:0-40504 GCA_038090295.1 Boletus semigastroideus
GGAAGAAGGGATTTGGAGAATCCAGGTAAAATGCGAATGTCACTAATGATGCAATTTACTTACTTGAAGAAAAGATGTTCCAGGTATTCCGTAACCCCGAGCTGCAGTTCATACCTTGTGTGGATGTTCATGCACCTTTGGTTTGTAAGCATTAGCCCGAGCGGATTACAAACAGGTCGGGATATTGCCGGCTAATAGGGGGTTTCCAATTGGCCAGCATTACCGATTCTGACTTTCCTCGTATGGATCCTTCGACAGAACCCTCCTTCGACAGAACCCCAGGAAGAGGAACCCAGGGCATATAAAATCTCTGGTATAGAATTTGGAAGTCGCCTAGACTCTATCCTACCCTCTCGCCCTCGCTTTCTCCACTGCCGTGCACGCAGCACACGTCCTCGTCGCGCAACGACGGCGGCGTGACACCCACCCTTGCTCTCTTTACCTCTCGTTGCGGACGCCCTACTTCCTACGAATATTCAGACCTGTAGCGAGCACATATACAGTACAGAATTCGAGCGCAGGCACCGAAGGCGCCGAAGCGAGAATCTAGAAGGCTACATACCGTCCGTGTACATGGCTCCATATCTTTTTAGTATTGTAACCTGTCCGAGTCCTGTCAACCCGTTGCTGATTGCACACTAGGCAGGAGGAATATGACTATCAAGTGGCAAGCACTTGGCGTCGGAAATCGCCCCTGGTAAAGAGCCCCTGTGCGTTCGGCCTGTTTGGTGGGCCTTGGCTGCCCATATTGGGTAAGTTCCATTCATTTGCAGCCGTCAAGAAAACCCGCAAAAACGTTACGTCTGCTAAGCAGCTCGACAGAGGGCCTGATGTGATTGAGCGACAGCTCATTTGATATGATTGTTATAAACACATGCGAGTGAGCGCTGTTTTAATTCCAATTTTTAACTCCAAGGTCGGTGGATTCTGGAGTGACCTTCTCTATCCCCAATCTCGCAAGTCCTGACCCCAGGTATTGCGTTACGGTTGCCAAGTGAAAGCCACGCCAAAAATGTTGAATGTGCTGGCCTTCGTGACTATTCTTGTCGCATCCATATTGGCAGTCGTCTTCCGCAACAAATGGCGATCTAGTTCAAAGGAGGGATATGCTCTCCCTCCTGGCCCTCCTACGTCATGGTTCTGGGGTAACAACATGCCGACAATCAAGTCAGGCTGTTTCACCGACTCTTCTCGACGCACTCAGCTAATCCTCCTCTTCAGCATTAGCTCTACCTTTGTCGAATGGAGTAGCGAGTACGGTCCCGTGATTACGCTTCGTCAAGGGGGTGATATTGTCATCATCATTGCACGGGTTGACGTGAGTTCTTCTGATGCCAACGGTCGTTTGAGGCTTATCTAGATTTTGTGTTCAGGCAGCGACAGAGATAATGGAAAAGGAGGGCAGCGGCCTCGCAGATCGCCCCACTATGATAGCCGCAGATGAACTTCTCTCTGGACGCAAACGAATTCCACTCACGGGTAGTGGGGAACGATTTCGCAGGCTCAGGAAGGCTGTTCATACACATTTCCAAGCAAAGGCGGTAGATATGTACAAGGATACCCAGCTAGAGCAGGCAAGGGCATTCGTGCTCGATATCCTCAATGACCCAAAAAATCATCAAAAGCATGCGCATCGGTATGTTCCACCGCAGTCTGTACTATTTGCAAGGCGTGGAATACATTTTTTCTAGCTACTCTACGTCAATCATACTTCGTATCACGTATGGCAAGTCGCGCCATACTTCTACTGACGATCCAGATTTCGTTGGGGTGAAGGAAGTCATCGCACATTTTATCGAAGTTATGCGACCTGGTGCTTATCTCGTCGATCGATACCCCTGGTTAAAATTCGTTCCCGGATACGGAAGTCGGCTAAGGAAGTTTTACGAGTCTGATCTCAAATTTTACAAAGGTCAGCTGAGCCGCGTGGAACATGCAATGGTGAATGTTTCTCTAGTAATGAGACACTGGGCTTTAACTAACGAGACAGCTGATTAGTCGTCTTCAGATGAGGTCCCCCCGTCCTTCTCAAGAACCTTGTTGGAAAATGCCTGTGACCATCAGTTGTCCTTTGATGAGATGTCCTTCCTTGCCGGTTCTATCTTTGAAGCTGGTTCTGACACGGTTTGACGGTCCCTCTGCCGTCACTTGGGAAAAACTAAGTGAAAATGCATAGACTGCAGATGCTCTCATCGTGATGATCATGGCTGCAGCTTGCTTCCCTGCCGCACAAATGAGGGTTCAGGAGGAGTTGAATGTGGTAGTTGGAATGGACAGACGTAAGTCACTCGCGTTTCAGTCTTTCTGGTAGCTTTCATCATCCCTGGCCTCAGTACCGAGCTGGAACGACTGGGAAGCTCTTCCTCAGCTCCGCGCATTCATTTCGGAGTCCCTGCGCTGGAGACCCGTAATACCCCGCGGTAAATATAGTGAAGCATTAGTGAATTTTATGAATGTCAATTTACGTAGGCTTGGCCCACCGTTCAACAAGGGATATTATCTGGGTGAGATCGCGTCTTTTCTGTGACAAGTCCTTTAATTAATGTTACGTTGACCCTAGAGAGGGTACCATATCCCTGCTGGCACTACGGTAATAGGAAACCAATGGTGTGCTAGCCGTCTCCTTATAAGTCTTGTGTCTAGTAACCGTAGTCGACTTTCCAGGGCAATCAGCCGAGACCCTGTTGCATTTCCCGATCCCGAAAAATTCGACCCTCAACGCTGGCTCAACGAAGACGGCCAATTACGCAACAATCTCGAATGTTTCGCGTATGGCTTCGGGCGAAGGTATGTGTGTATCTTCTCCATTAAACGTATATTGACGACAATACCGTTGGCGAAGAGTGTGTCCAGGAATGCATTTCGCAAACCGTTCGCTCTTCATTGCTCTAGCAGTCCTGCTGTGGTCGTTCGACATAGTGGAACGACCTGAAGCGCCAATCGATACTACCCCAGACAATGACAATATCGCGGCCCATCTGGCGCCTTTTGAAGTCGACTTTGTGCCTCGCATGGAAGAGGCACGGTTGAGAGAGACAATGGTCATGTGGACCATTTGCAGGTGCTGTCGTCAACTTTTTCACGTCTGCTTTTTATGTATGTCTACTTTTCAGAGGATCTCGTACGGAGTGAACCCGTGAACCCACAACTTAATATTCAGACGCTCGTGATGTGTTACACAACCTCTTATATATAAGTAGATTCCCATGGAAATGTTGTTGGAGATCCAGACCTACGTTACTGTAGATAACCATTTACCACTATTTCCTTTTACGGACATCGTGTATACTCGACACGTCCGTTCGTTCACCTTTCCTCCAGTCTCGTACCACTCGACCGGACGTAAGCTATTATCCCACTTCTACATTCATTCCTTACTTACCTAGTACAGTATTTACCCTCTGTCTAGGTACAGTCCTAGTCTCGTACCACTCGACTGGAGTGTTTACCCTCTCTAGTCCGGGTTCCAACAAATGTCAGGTTCCAAGTTAGATGATCTCATGGTAACTCTGTCTCTGTTCCATTCGTCCAAGAGTACAGGAAGAAGCGAACAAAGGTACAGAACTAGGCATTGCGATGAATACATCGAATCCTTTGATCTAACGGTACATTTTCATCGTTTTGTTCAACGCGTAAGCTGGGCGAGTATGATCCAGACGACCAGGACTCGTCCACAATAGGTTCATAAACGCTGACGCGACTTTGTTTGTCTCGCCTCATCCACTGCTAACATCGTACCAATAAACCCAATGAACTGCGTCGCCGACGCGGGATGAATCATTGCGTCTGGACGCTCTTTGTCTCCGACCATTGTATAACACGTGGAAAGGCACGCACATGAGACATTCTTCAAATCGCAGCCTACAAGGCGTTCGGTCGTAAAGCGTCCCCCGTGTAGAGAACTAGAAGAGGCTGTACGGTAGCTGAACAGTGGTCTTCGTCAACGCTACGCACGAGTGCAAGAATGCAAAAACTTACAATCACTGTCTAGCTACCGTAATTCAACGGCCTGATGAGAAGAGTGTCACTCACCAAAACCATGTTGTACTTGTCTCCGGTGAGCTTGAGCTCAGAAGTCATGAGACCGTCGCAAAAAATAAGAACGGTCAAATATATCCTTCAGTCCATGTTCGCACCGATGTTTGCCAGAGAACACGAGGTCAACATCTGCATGTCATTCCATTAGTACATTATACACCTCAGTCCGTGGACGAAACTAGGCAGATGACGGGGATAAGGCGCCAAGTCAATCCAACGCCATATTTTTTTCTCCTTCTCTGTGATGAGCTCGTTGATGTCTGGGCGTGGATCGTACCGGACGTGGGGGTGTTATACGACGCGCTGAGCAACGAACGATTCGAATCGATTGGGAGGCAAAGTCGCGTGGCAGTGTTTGACGAGAATGAGTGGACATCTAAAAGCGACGAGGTGCGGGCCTGTTTCAGGAACACCCCTCAACTTGAAGGATGGGGAAAGAGAAACGAAAAGTGGCCCGGAAAAACTGCGTAAGTTGGGAGAAGCGGAGAACGAGGAGGGACTCAAGGTAGTTGGAGATTGCCTTGTCCAACTTCGCCTTGCTGCTTGTGGAACCGTTCCAGAAGGCCGGAGTTCGAGGTGTAAGCTTGACTCAGATAGGCGGATGAGGATCGGGAGGATGAGCAGTGCCATGTCGGGTTCAAGGAGACG
Source organism: Boletus semigastroideus (assembly GCA_038090295.1). Classification (NCBI taxonomy): domain Eukaryota; kingdom Fungi; phylum Basidiomycota; class Agaricomycetes; order Boletales; family Boletaceae; genus Boletus; species Boletus semigastroideus. The sequence continues at coordinate 4,687 of JBBPMK010000194.1, forward strand.
CTGGTTGTCACACCGTAGAACCAGAAGGCAGTGGTTTATGTTTTCCTGTCATTCCACAGTACCTACCAGTGTCAGTGTATTGCTACATGATATGGCTAGGTTCAATTGGCAGGAACGTGCTTTGCAACAAACCTACGATCGTTCCCAGTGAATTTCCGTCCTTGAAGGCAATGACGCTGTAAAATTTTGCGGCTGCACCGTGGCCGTTGGATAGTTTCTCATGGACAGGCTTGATGGCCTTGCATGGACCACGACTTAGTCGCTCTTTAGCTCGCAATGCTAAGATTTTGTGGCCTCAGTTTGGTACTTGTGGTGTCGAAAACTTTGGTGTTGATCACGGTCATTGCGTCGATGCAGCGTCAGCGGCAAGTCGGGTCGGCAAGCCTGTTTTATTACTATACGTAACTCTAATCTACTAACTCCAAAGTCTGCGGAGCGACCTCAGGCTTCCATATCCCAAGTCTCACAAAGAGTCGCAAGTTCTGACCTTGCAGGGCCAAGAGAACGTTGCACGCCAAAAATGGTGAATAACTTCAACCCAGCGCTCGTGTTTGCTTTCGTCGTGGCTATTCTTGTCGCCTCTTTATTGGTCGTCTTCCGCAACAAATGCAGACCCACTTCAAGGGAGGGATATGCTCTCCCTCCTGGCCCTCCTACGTCATGGTTCTGGGATAACAACATGCCGACGATCAAGTTAGGCTGTTCTACCGACTCTTCTTCTTAGTGCACTAATCCTCTTCTTCAGCATTAGCTCTACCTTTGTGGAATGGAGTAACAAGTACGGTCCCGTGATTACGCTTCGTCAAGGGGGCGATATCGCTATCGTTATTGCACGAGTCGACGTGGGTTCTTCTGATGCTAACAGTCATTTGAGGCTTATCTAGATTTTGTGTTCAGGCAGCGACAGAAATAATGGAAAAGGAGGGCAGCGCTCTCGCAGATCGTCCTTCTATGATAGCCGCGAATGAACTTCTCTCAGGATGCAAACGAATTACACTCACGGGGAGTGGTGAACGATTTCGCAGGCTCAGGAAGGCCGTTCACACACATTTCCAAGCAAAGGCGGTGGATATGTACAAGGGTATCCAGTTAGAGCAAGCAAGGGCATTCGTGCTCGACATCCTCAATGACCCAAAAAATCATCAAAAGCATGCGCATCGGTATGTTCCAACACAATCTGTGAACTGTCTGCATGGCGTGAGATACATTCGTTCTAGATACTCTACATCTATCATACTTCGCATTACATATGGCAACCCGCACCTCACTTCTACTGACGACCCAGATTTTGTTGGGGTGAAGCAAGTCGTCGCACACTTTATCGAAGGAATGAGACCTGGTGCTTACCTTGTCGATCGATACCCTTGGTTGAAGTTCATTCCTGGATACGGAAGTCGGCTTAGGAAATTTTACGAGTCTGATCTCAAATTTTACAGAGGTCAGCTGAGCCGCGTGGAACATGCAATGGTAAATATTTCTCTCGCGACGAGACCCTGCACTTTAACTAACTAGACAGTTGATTAGTCGTCTTCAGCTGATATCCCTCCATCCTTCTCGAAAACCTTGTTGGAAAGTGCTTGTGACCACCAGTTGTCCTTTGATGAGATGTCCTTCCTCGCTGGGACTATCTTCGAAGCCGGTTCTGACACGGTTTGATGGTCTCCTTTCCACCACTTGCAAAGGACTCAGCGAAAACGCATAGACTGCAGATGCTATGATTGTGATGATCATGGCTGCAGCTTGCTTCCCTGCCGCACAAATGCGGGTTCACGAGGAATTAGATATGATCGTCGGAATGGACAGGCGTAAGTCACCCTCGTTCCAGCCCTCCCGGTGGTTTTCATCATCTCGTGCCTCAGTACCGAGCTGGAACGACTGGGAAGCTCTTCCTCAACTCCGTGCATTCATCTCGGAGTCCCTGCGCTGGAGGCCCGTTACACCCCTTGGTAAATATAGTGATTCGTTTGATGTGTGAATGCTAATTTCCATAGGCTTTGCTCACCGTTCAACAAGGGATATTACCTGGGTGAGATAACATCTTCTCTGCGACAAGTCTTTTAATTAGCGTTACGTTTACCCTAGAGAGGTTATTGCATCCCTGCTGGCACTACAGTAACGGGAAACCAATGGTATGTTGGTCTTCGTTCTATCGGTCTTGTGTCGAGTAACAGTAGACGTGGCTTACTAGGGCGATCAGCCGAGACCCTGTCGCATTTTCCGATCCCGAAAAATTCGACCCTCAACGTTGGCTGGACCGAGATGGTCGACTACGCAAAGATGTCAAATGTTTTGCGTTCGGCTTCGGGCGAAGGTATGTGTGTATCTTGACGTCTTCATTCTTGTTCTCCTTCAGTCTCATCGACGATAATATCGTTTGGCACAGAGTTTGTCCAGGAATGCATTTCGCAAACCGTTCGCTCTTCATCGCTCTTGCGGTTCTGCTGTGGTCATTCAGCATGGCGGAACGACCTGAAGCGCCAATCGATACTACCCCAGACAAGGACAATATTGTGGCCCATCTGGCGTCCTTTGAAGTCGACTTTGTGCCTCGTATCGAAGAGCCACGATTGAGAGAGGCGATGGCCATGTAAAGCATGTGCAGGTTCCGTCACCAACTGCATTTGATGTCTACTTTTTGTTGTACGAAGCGAACCTCATTTCTTCGTGATGGGTTACGTAGTCTCTTCTAACTTGAAATAGATATGCATTGCAATATTGGGATCCTTAGATGATATGATCTCGTCCGATATCCAACGACATATTCACTGTCCTCATCGTCTTATTACACTGTGCTTCCAAATTTGGTAATTGCAATGGTCCTCCGTGTTGGTGTCGATGTCGGCGGGACAAACACGTACGTCGCATATACTTAGACAGCTTTGACTGTGCTCATCGTTGCCACCAGCGACGCCGTTCTGCTCGACATTGAACAAAAGCGCGTCATCGCGTCTGCAAAATATCCAACCACACCAGACGTCACCCAGGGCATCCAACACGCCGTCCAGTCCGTCCTCGATCAGGTTCGGCATGCACCCGACATACAGGCAATTTCCATCGGTACAACCGTATGGTCTGACGTGGACTCTCTTTCCTACTCAACCTTACCGCCATCTAGCACTTTGTCAATGCACTCGTCGAAAGAAATCACGCACGCCTCGATCGGGTGGCCGTCATTCGTCTCTGTGGCCCATTCACACACGGGACACCTCCATTTGTCGGCTTTCCACTCGATCTCAAAAGTCGTATGTTATCCTTGTCTCTTTCCGCGATCACCATCGACCTTTCCTCAGTCTTAGAGGGCCCTTATTTCCTCGTTTCTGGTGGACTCCAGATTGATGGGAGCGTAATTTCGGCTGTAAACGCAACAGAGATTCTGTCCGCCTGCGAGAGGATCGAGAAAGAGGTGTGTTTTTTCTGTTCATCAACTTGCTGATTCTGGCGCTGACCAAATACGAATACTCTTCAAAAGAATATCCAAGCAGTTGCGATTATATCGGTCTTTGCACCCATCGACCTCAACATCAAACAGGAAGAACACGTCGCTTCCATTCTGCAAGCAAAATTACCACACCTCAACATTGTGTGCTCCAAGGACGTAGCTCACATCGGCCTCTTAGAACGCGAGAACGCTACCATTCTTAACGCCTCGCTTCTCAGGTATTCCAAAACGACAGTCGCAGGTTTCAAAAAAGCTGCACGTACTTTACGTCTATCATGCCCCGTGTTCGTCACAAGCAATGATGGCACCCTACTCAATTGCGCTCAGGCCGCCAAATTACCCATTCGCACTTTGTAAGTCTTCTCTCATGGGTCCATCCACAAAGTCTCAATCCCAGACCAAATTTTGATCTCTAGCTCTTCTGGTTCCACAAACTCAATGAGGGGAGCAGCGTTTCTCGCATCTTTACAGTCTGATATCTCCAAAGAATCCGCCTTGGTTATCGATATAGGGGGCACAACAGTTTGTCCTTTTTCCGTATTTTCATCACACTTTATAACCCATCCATTCTCAGACCGATATCGGAATGCTTTTGTTCGTGTTCCCTCTGACCAAGCACCGCTTTCCTGACCCTGACATTTTCAAGGCCTAGCGGTTTCCCTCGGCAAGCTGCTGCATGTCATGAACTCTGCGGGGTTTTGTTGAATTTCTCCATGCCTCATGTCACCAGGTAACCGGACATGTTCTCATTTAAAATTTGTTCACTGCTAATTTTTCCGATTTAGCATTGGGCTCGGAGGTGGTTCTTTCGTCCGCCATGATTCTCATTGCAAACGGGTAACAATTGGCCTCGATTCAGTGGGCCACAGGATCACTTCTGAAGCTCGCATTTTCGGCGGTGCAACGCTTACCGCTACAGACATTGCTGTGGCTGCTGGACAGGCGTCCATTGGAGATGTCTCCCGCGTAGCTGGTATTGACAAGTCCCTAATTGATGGCGCTCAGAAGGCAATCAAGTCCACATTGCGGTATGCACTGGACGCAATGAAGACCTCAACGGCGGACGTCCCTGTATATCTTGTCGGCGGAGGATCTATTTTGGCACCTGACCAACTCGCTGGGGTCAGTAAAGTACATAGATTTCCACACTACGATGTGGCGAATGCAGTTGGTGCTGCTATCGCTCAGGTGAGGCCGACGTCTCGGCTATCACTCGCTGACAATTGCTCAACGACGACCAGATATCCGGTACGATTGACTCCTTTGAAGACGTTTCGTCTACACCCGTAGCCCAAGTGAGAAGAGCCATCGAAGCCAAAGCAATCGCTCGCGCAGTGGCCTTTGGTGCTGACCCCGATCGTGTATCCATTGTAGAAAGTGAGGTGATACCCATTGCATATACCACCGGAAGATGTCGTTTCTACGTCAAGGCTGCTGGCGACTGGAGTGGCAATGCGATTCCTGACCAGATAGACGCGTCGGACTCTAGCCTCAACACACCTGACGAGAATACCATACCGCATTCCCAGGCAATTTTGGATGTTGTACATAGAGAAACTTGTTCACTGGACTCGGCCGACGGTATCCTTCGGTACAAACCCAAGGTGCAAGATAATCAGTGGATTCTATCAGAAATCGATCTCGGATGGATATCAGACGGATGCTATGTGCTAGGCTGTGGTGGAGGTGGCTCTCCGTTGCACGTCTTTCTTGAACTAAGAGAGATGGTGCGGAAAGGAGCGATCGTCCGCATTGTCGATTCGGCTTCTCTCGCTCCCGATGCGCTCATAGGCTGGGGTGGCATATTGGGCAGCCCGGAGGTGTCCTCAGAGAGGTTACTCGGAAATGAGTATGCGTTCCCATACTTCGAGGGTCTCCACGGCGCGAAAACCTATTTACTCGCAGGTACAAAGAAGCCAGCGCTGAGCTCTGGGCAGTTATGGAGGTATGTATCAAAACGCAGTACCAATAGTTGTTGGATCTCATTCAGGCTCGCAGATGAAGAAGCCTGATGCTCTTTGTGCGTTGGAAATCGGAGGAGGAAACGGGATGATCAACGTACGTCATCGATCACTTTCTCGAGCTGAGGCACTGATATCTCATCCAGATGATTCTTGGCGCTACAAAGAACTATGACATTCCCATCGTCGATGGCGATTTTATGGCGAGTAACGATGATCCGCTCTGAGCGGACATTGGTATAACAGTTGCGTTGTTCAGGGTCGTGCATATCCAACCGTAAGCGGTCAACTGAAAAAGAAGTATGTATGGAAACGGCGACTAAGCTCGAGCTTTTTGTAGTGGCATCAAACGACTGCCAATGTGTACGATGAAACAGGTCGTGCGCTTGGCCTTCTTCCGTGTACGATATCGAGCGGGGATGGTAACGTCATGGTTTGTCCTTTTCTCTTCCTGTAGGTCTACGACCATCACCGTTGCTGACGCCGCACAGATCATGACCAAGGCAAAGAGAGCCGCTGATGTGGATGCGGCGTTCCGAGCGGCGTGTATCGAAATGGGGTGAGTCGCCTTCCAGCGTCCCGCTCGTCCCCATCTCAAGAGATGTTAGGACACGCGTCGGGCTGGCCAGCCGGCCGCTACGCGTCAAAGAACTAGGGGTTTCCATCATCGTGAATACGGTGTCATTGAGCTGGCGCATCGGAAGAGCTATCGCCCTTGCGCGAAAGCAGTCCAACATGGACAAGATCGGCCACGTTATCGTCGACGCCGTTGGTGGGGCCAAGACAGCCAAAGTGCTTTTTAGTGGCAAGATCGTCGATGTGCGTCGAAGGTGCGCCTTTTCCATCTCCCCCAAATGCACTGTTCGTCTAGTGCATGATCTCCAAGATTGTATAAAGGACATACGACAGGCGAAGTCGTCATAGCGACCTTGTCCGCAGACGAAGGAACGCCAGACGAATCCGAGGCAGTAAAGTTCGAAGGAACGTTGACCATACCATTCAAGAATGAGAACCTGTTTGCAGAGCACAAAGCCCCGGATGGTCGAATGACGGTGCATATCGCTGCTCGCACACCACAAAAACCCCTCTGATAGAGCACTTGACAGATGCTAGCCACCGTGCCAGATCTGATTGCCGTGCTCGACGCACAGAGCGGGACGGCGCTGGGCACGCCACAGTATAAATATGGATTGAGGGTGTTGGTCCTCGGGATAACAGCTGCACCTCAATGGACGAACACCCAGAAGGGTCTCGAGCTTGGGGGACCGAGTGCCTTTGGGTGTGTCACCTTCATGCCCAAGTCTGCTGCTTGTTGACCGAACCGTGCAGGTTCCCTGAAACCAACTATACGCCCCTTGGGGTTTACTGCAAACCGCGATCGGTCATTGAGGAGTATGCCGCCAGAATGGAGTAGTATACGAGGCGATCGACAATGGCGACCCGCTCAGTCCGTGTTAGGTACAACTCTCGGATGACTGTGTACCAGTAATCACAAGTGAATGTCGACTCGTGTGAGGAGGAAGACAACGAGATCAGTTCCCACGTCCTCTCTGCCAGATCTAGATGTCTCCTCCCGCTCATCCCGCTATCCAAGGTACAACGTGACAGTCACTCATACTAACCAAAACCCACTCAAATTTTTGCAGATGGTTGGTTCAGGGAAGTCTCTTCCCAATGGCCTGGCCAAGCGATGACACTCAAAGTCAACAAAATTCTTCACGTCGAAAAATCGCTCTTCCAAGACGTCCTCGTATTCGAGTCCGAGACGTACGGAAATGTCCTAGTGCTCGATGGCGTTATACAGTGCACTGAGCGCGACGAATTCTCGTACGTAGTCTCGCCATCCGAAACAACCAACCCGTAGCGACTCATCTGCGACGCGATAGGTACCAAGAAATGATCGCACATCTCCCGCTCGCGAGCCACCCCAACCCTAAAAAAGTACTCGTCATCGGGGGTGGCGATGGCGGGGTCGTTCGCGAAGTCTTGAAACACGACATGGTCGAGCAAGTCGTCCTATGCGACATTGATGAGGTCCGTCCCGCTCCTTCTTTCCATCGCTGCATCTTGATCTCAAACACACAGGCTGTCATTCGAGTGTCCAAAATGTTCCTTCCCCACATGTCCTCCCTGTTGGAATCACCACGGGTCAAAGTCTTCGTCGGGGACGGTTTCAAATTTCTCGCGGAGAACGAATCGACGTACGATGTCATCATCACCGACTCCTCTGACCCCGTTGGTCCCGCAGAATCCCTCTTCCAAAAGCCATACTTTGAACTGCTCCACAACGCGTTGGCCCCAGGCGGTCACATCTCTACCCAGGCTGAATGTCTTTGGCTTCATCTACCCCTCATTTCTCAGCTGCGCAACATGACCCGCGAAATCTTTCCCGTTTCAGAATACGCATTTACCACTATTCCAACATACCCCTCTGGACAAATCGGATTCATCGTCTGCTCAAAAAATGGAGAAAGAATACTCCGAGAACCCGTTCGAAAAGTCAAGGATACGCTCTATTACAGTGAAGACGTTCACCGATCTGCCTTTGTTCTCCCCGAGTTCGCCCGCGTTATTCTCGAGGAGGGAAAAGATATTCGACCTGTTTTCGGCAGGAGTGCTCTCGCTGCCAGAGCCGAAGAGGAAGGTCGCAAGACACGCAAAATCCTTCTTCTCGGATCGGGTTTCGTGGCACGACCATGTGCCGAGTATGTCGTCCGTAACCCAACCAACGAGCTGGTGATTGGTCAGTATCTACCTTCGATTGCGCGATCAGAAGCTGACCCTAACCTGTAGCGTGCAGAACGCTCAGTAGCGCCAAGGCCCTGGCCGAGGGACTTCCGAACACCACAGCCATATCCCTCGATGTTAATTCTACCGCTGACCTCGAAGTGCAGGTGGCCGCCCATGACCTCGTCATTTCCTTGATCCCTTATACCCACCATGCTGCAGTCATCAGGGCCGCCATCAAGGGAAAGACGCACGTAGTCACGACGAGCTACGTCTCTCCAGCGACGAAAGAGCTTGACGAGGCAGCCAAGGCAGCTGGGATCGTTGTCATGAATGAGATTGGTCTCGATCCCGGTATCGATCATCTTTACGCCATCAAAACCATTTCGGAAGTGCACGAAAGTGGCGGGAAAGTAGGAATCGAGATTCTCTGATGACGAGGAGCGCTGATCACGATCTCGATAGATCAAGCAGTTCCTATCATACTGTGGTGGGCTGCCTGCGCCAGAATGCTCTGGCAATCCTTTGGGCTACAAGTTTTCCTGGTCTTCCCGAGGTGTCCTGCTGGCTTTGCTGAACTCGGCTTCGTACCTATCGGAAGGCAAGCAGCTCGACATCTCTGGAAGCGACCTCATGCAATACGCCAAGCCATACTTTATCTCCCCTGCGTTCGCCTTCGTTGCGTACCCCAACCGCAACTCGGTTCCCTTCCGCGAGTTCTACAACATTCCGGAGGCGGAGACCATCGTTCGTGGCACATTGCGCTACCAGGGATTCCCAGAATTCATCAAGGCTTTGGTTGACTTGGGCTTCCTCGACGCCACTGAGAAGGAATGGTTGACGGCGGACCTGACGTGGGCAGAGGTTACTCGGAAGGCCATTGGTGCTAACGATGCATCTGAGAGGTAACTAACACCAACTTTATGATTCCTTTCTGACCACGTACCTAGCTCCCTGGTATCCCACATCAAGTCTGTGTGCAAGTTCCCCAACGAGAGCGAGAGCGCTCGCATTATATCCGGCATCCGATGGATCGGAATGTTCTCAGCCACAAAAGTCGTCCCAAGAGGAAAGAACCTGCTAGATACCCTTTGTGCACAACTAGAAGGACTGATGAAGTACGAGCAAGGCGAGCGCGATCTTGTGATGCTACAGCACAAGTTTGTCGTGGAGTGGGCTGACGGAACGGAGGTAAGTCGGGGTTGAATGAAACTGCGACAAATTGTGCTGACGGCAAGCGCCAAGCAAACCCTGACCTCGACGCTAGAGCAGTACGGCAGCCCATCTGGCCACTCGGCAATGGCGCTTACTGTGGGACTTCCATGCGGAATCGCTGTGCAGCTCGTCCTGGATGGCGTGATCAATACTCCTGGCATTCTCGCTCCATATACCAAGGAAATTTGCGAGCCCATCCGGGCTATACTGGAGCGTGAGGGGGTGGGTTTGGTAGAGCGAGTTTTGTAGCGTAGAAAAGCGCTGTTCTGTGTTATACACGTTGTTCTTGTTCTTGAACCTTGTCCGCCATGTTGATGACCTCGCCCCGACGATCAGCAGACGATCAGCACCCCACAGAAACGTCAGACCTCCAGCTCGAAACCGAGTCGATGCTGTACAAGCATCTCCCACTCGATCCAGAATCCCTACCGCCCCTCCAGCGCCAACAGCACCTCCAATATCTCGTCCGAAACCTCGTCCAAGGCTTTCCATCACGTTACATCGGCCAAGACGCCAGCCAAGCCTGGCTTTTGTACTGGACGCTACAGAGTTTCAGCGCGTTGGGCGTCGTGTTGGATCCTGATAACAAGCAACGGTGCGCGTGACAGTGCTCGACCAACAGCGCCGAGGCTGACCGTCAATTGTTTGTTGTCCGCAGCGCGATCGACAAGATATTGGCGTGGCAACATCCTGACGGTGGGTTTGGTGGTGGGCCAGGACAGGCTGCGCATCTCCTCACGACGTACGCGTCCGTCTGTGCGCTCGCGATCGTGGGTCGAGCGGGGGCGGGCGGGGGCTGGGACCAGATCGACAGGTACGTCCCGCGGGTCCACCGCAATTGCGCTCACAACGTCAAACTTGTTTCACCGACAGGGACAAGCTGTACGGGTTTTTCATGTCTCTGAAACAACCCGACGGGTCGTTTCTCGTGGCGCACCACGCCGAGATTGACGTTCGGTGAGGCGCCAGTATCTCTCACGTGGCATCCATTTGGGACTGACGGACTGGCTGACTACGTGCGGTCGCTGCAGAGGTACATACTGTCTCCTCGTCGTCGCGCACCTGCTGGATCTCGTCACACCTGAGCTCCTCCGAGGAACGCCCGGGTTCATCGCGTCGTGCCAGACATACGAAGGCGGATTCTCGTCGGCCTCGCAGCCGTATTACCGCCCCGATGCGAACGCGGATGGGCAGCAAACGCTTCTCGAGGACGTACGGCCGTCGCTCGGTGAGGCTCATGGGGGGTACACGTTTTGTGCGCTCGCGTCGTGGGTCATGGTACAGCCATACCTACAGTCCCGCTCTGCCGCCGCCGCCGCGACGACGACGACGCGAGGCGACCCCTCGATCGACTACAAGCGACTGTTGCGATGGCTCGTGCAGATGCAGGGTTCCGAGACCGAGTTGGGCGGGTTCAGGGGACGGACGAACAAGCTCGTCGATGGGTGTTATTCGTGGTGGCTCGGGGGGTGTTTTGCGCTCCTCGCATCGCTCGGCGTCGGGGGTGGTCATCACGCGCACGATGCGGCAGGTGGGCAGGATTCCGCCGGGGGCGGGGACGGTGAGTGGGACGACGACGTGGATGGTACGTCTTTCATTTCAGAGGTGGTGCTGCATTTGTCGATGGGTATCGGACAGAGTCGGTGTGGAACAAGGCGGCGTTGCAGAGATATATCTTGTGTGCGGCACAGCATCCCGCTGCAGGTCTGCGCGACAAACCACCCAAGTACGTACCCCCCTCATCGGTCCGCGTTTCAAACATGACCATGTGACATGTGGCACGTTTTTTTTATTAAAAAAAAACCGAAAAAACAGGAGCGCAGACGCGTATCACACGCTGTATTGTCTCGCGGGGCTCTCAGTCGCACAGCATACCGTTCGTCCGCTCGCGGCACGACGTGTCCAGTTCGACCAAGCGTGGCAGGATACACCAGGTAACCCCCGTCTCCATTTCAGTCTGTTTCATTGCTCTCGCACGTGCTCACATTCGGCGGACAGGATCATCGGATCAGGAACAGCAACTGCGTCGCGCGGCGTTTGTGGACGCGCTGGCGTGGTCTGAGGAGGATGGGGCGTCGCATGTCCTCGGCGGCGCCGTGAACCGTGTGGTGCGTTTGTCCCGACCCCGTCAACACCCGTGCTCACCCGCGCTAGAACGCGACGCACCCCGTGTTCAACTTGACCATGACGCACACCCAAGACATCATGTTGCATTTCTACAAGCAAACCATCCCGAGACGCACTTGATTCGGCAACGAAAGAAACGAAAGGAAAGCTCGAACTATAGCATGAAACTGTACATAGTACGAAAACGCAAACAGTATAAGACAAGAATAAGATAGTTTACTGTAAAAACTCCAATGCCTATTCACGAAATGACGCACGAATCCCTCGTTTTGGTATCCCCCTTGTCCATCAACAGCCGATTCCGCATGCGCAAATCCTCGACTTCCTCCTGCAACGCGCGCGAACGTTCCTCTTCCTCACGCCTAAGCCGTATCAACGCCGGCAGCAACTTCTCGACGGCATACCACGCCGAACACCGTTTCTGCAGCGGATACCGCAGCTCGGGCGGCAAGAACCGGTTGTCCTCGCACCCAAACTCGGTCCACGTGATCCCCATGTCGAGGCGACACCGTGCGGGACATATTCGGCTCAAAAACATAGCCACGGCGCTCGCATCGCGCACCTGTGACGTCCCGAGCGAGAGCGTGCGCAGCGCCCTGAACGGCTCAAGTGGCGTGTACGACGAGGGAATCTCGGCTTCGGTGGCGTTGATGTAGAGCCCGAGGAGGCGGAGACGCGGGCAGTGGCGTGCAAATGGTAGGAGGGCGCGGAGGTCGAGCGTGAACGCGTCTTGGTCGATGAAGAGGGGTTCGGCGTTGAGCATGAGGTTTTCGAGGTGAGGCCGTTTGCTGGCGAAATCTTCGAGTTCGTCGAGGGTGATCTTGAGTGGGTACTTGTGTACGAGTTCGAACGTGGACAGCTTTGGAAAGGCGAGGATGGGTTTGATGGTGGCGTAAGACAGCTGTTGATCTGTGGAGAGATCTGTGGAAAGGACCTTGTGGTAGAACTGCACGTTGAGCGATGATAAGAGTTGACATTGCTGGGAGAGCGTGATTAGGAACGTGTGGACTTCGTTCGGGGTGTGGTCTGCGTACGAGTTGACATAAAGTGACGTGATGTGGGTGGGCGCGAAATTCGAGCGGAAGAAGAGGTCGAGGTCGTCAATTCTGGCAGACAAGTTGAGCTCGCGTAGAGATGGAAATGCGCCTTCTTCGAGGACGGGGCAAAAGAACGCGACATTGGTTGGGTTGCCGTAACCGAGTTTGAGGTCTTGGTTGAAATCGACAACGGTGATGTTTTTCGCTCGGGAGAGTTGTTCTATGACGGTGGAGGTATAGTGAAACTCTGGCAGGACGAGCTTTTTAAGCTCTGGCAGGTTTTGCAGGAGGATGCGGAGCTCGTCGTCGATGGGTGTGCCGGGAAATTTGACGAAAAGGGAGAGGGAGTGAAGATGGGGTGCGCGCGCACATAGATCGGTGTAGAAATCCAGCCTTGGATCCAACTGGGAAGGCGCGGTAACGGAGAGGTGCCTGAGACGGCGATGAAGGAACAGCTTGCACCGCTCCATGTGAGCAGTGCTGGTATATATCCATTCTAATGTGTGCATGTTGGGCAATATCTCCAAAGACGTTCTAGTCCTGGCGACATCGTCCAACAAGGGGAATATTTCGAGGTCATACTTTATTGGTCTGAACCTCAAGATCCGAACGCGAGAGGCATACTTTTCGAACCTGGCCCAGTCGTTTGCTTCTGGGAGCGTCTCAAAACACTGTCGGGGCCAGGAATGAGTGGTGGGGAAGACAAGCCAAACGGAAACTGCGCACGTATTCGAACGTGTCGTGTTGATTGGTTATCGGTTTCAGGAGACAAAAGAGGTGGAGGAGGTCGTCGACCTCTTTCCAGACGACGTCGAGCGCGACGTCAGACCATCTTTTGCAAACGCAGGCGTTAGTGACATTAGATTCTTTATCCAAGAAGTTGAAGATAATATCCAGCAGTTCTGGGATGAACAGTACCCGATGAGCGCCAGGCGCGCCCATGATGATGGTCACCAACCAAGCCGGGTTTGGTCAGTTGTTCTCACAATGACTCTACCAAGACCAAGTCATTCTTGTGGGTACAGCATCGAGTTCCATGGCGACACATGGGCTAAATCATTTCACGCAGCGCTGGGAGTCTGACCAGTGTTGCCAATGACCGCCTTACCAAGCGTGTAAGTACTGGACTTTGAAATGTGTAAGCTTGTCCATATCCTCTTATCATACTAGTCACTAGTGCACGCGATAACGCTATTAATAATAACGCTGGCTTTCACTTTGATGCCGACCTCAATTGATATCTGTTCCTGCAAGGAGGTCAGTAAAAAGTGCGTGTTTCATATTTCAGCTTGTCTTCGAGTCCATTAACCTAGCTAACTACTAGCTGTTCGATGCATGTCTACAACTTCAAGGCTGCTTTTCCAAGATTCCTTACCCCTCTCCCACACGCGGTTAATCAACACCTTGCCGCCACTGACACTCGTTCCTGGAAAACTTGCGTGCGGGGAGCATTACCTAGGTCTCCGCGCCTGTGCCCTTGCTATAACAGGAATGGTGCACACATGCAGATGGACATCCTAGGACATGGTCCACAAGGTCCAATTGATCCAGGCACATTTCCCAATCGGCTCCGCCGTTTATAACCACCGCTCTTCGACCACCTTCTTACCCCGCTCTTCCCAGTTACTCGCCATGTCTTTTCCTGCTGCAGCTGTCGAAGCTCATGACCCTCGTGTGCGCCTCCAGGAGAATAATGACGTGGTAGCCCCGGAGCATTTTCTTCTCGACGATGGTGTGGCCCCAAACCTGGAGACATACCTCTTTTATGCCCGGGAGCAGCGTGACAGGGAAGCTGCTGAAGCACGCAAGGAAGGACATCGTCCACCGACTGGCTGGTTGAGCGAGCTGTTCGGTCTCAACAGGCTCACTGACACAGACTCGGTCCTTTATGACGAGAAAAAGGCCGTATCCGACGAGGGCGGCCACCTCACTATCACTCCAGCAGAATACCGCGCTGCTTCCGGCGCAATGAGGACTGCTAGCTGGGGAGCAGTCTTTTATCTCATCACTACTGGTATGATCGGATCATTCGACCACTCCGCTTTCATCTTATCACCACGTTAGACATTCTTGGTCCATACTCTGCACCTTTTGCATTTTCGCAAGTGGGATATGGTCCCGGTGTTGCCTGTTTCGTTGTTTTTGGAATTATGGCGGCCTACAGCGGCATTCTCCTTTGGCACTTGTTCCTCAAGCTTGATTCGGACCGTTTCCCGCTCAGATCATTTGGGGACCTCGGTTACCGTATCTTTGGGAATTGGTTCCGGATTTGTACGTTTGACACAGCTTTCGGTGACCATATCTAACTAAGGATATTACAGTGTGCCACGTTTTGCAGAGTCTGCAACTTATCTTCAACGTCGGTCTCATCATTCTCGGAAATGGACAAGGTCTTTCACAAGTGGTGAAATATAAAGTATGCACTAGCGCTATCGTCGCACTTTACCACTTGCTTACGAAAACAGCTTTGCTTTACTGTTTGTAATGTCGTCTGGACGTTGGCTGGTCAGTCATGTCTCAACGTTTGGATACACATGATCTCACTCTTTCATAGGTATGATTATTGGTCAGATTAGAACATTACAAAAGTTTGGTTCGATCGCAAACGCGTCCATCTGGCTCAACATCATCACATTAATCATCACGATGGGTGCGGTTGCACACACCGCTCCCAATTTCACGGCAGCCATGGCTAATAACGGCGTCTCGCCTGGTCCTATTCAAACCCTCGCTATCAACCTGCAACCTTTCCAACCCCAACTAAACGGTATCATGCAGATCGTATTCTCCTACGGTGGCGCGTAAGTCCATCTTTCCAGGATCTGGAGTCGGACTCATCGAAGCCCATCTCAGCATGATCTTCATCGAGTTCATGGCCGAGATGCGTCGCCCAATGGACTTTTGGAAGGCAATGGCTTACGCTCAAATGTTCATCACCATTGTGTACATGTTCTTTGGGTTGTTTGTCTACTCCTACCAGGGCCAATTCGTCATCAACGTGAGCATACCGCCACCTATCCAAACGAGTTGTTGACCTGCAATTTATTTTATTTAGCCGGCGAACCAGGGAATATCTCTTTACAGTTTACAGACAGCGACCAACGTGATCTCTCTTGTTGCTGGTCTTATCGCCGCTGCGTTGTACGGGAACATTGGCATCAAAGTCATTTATCAGAATGTCTTGGTAGACCTGTTCCATGCTCCACCTTTGACGGTCAAGACTGGAAAGTACCTCTTTTCCGTGGCGGTAGTCGTCTACTGGGCGCTCGCATTCCTCATTGGTTCCGCTATTCCCCAGTTTAGCAACATCTCCGCCCTCATTGCCGCCGTTTGCATTTTCCGTACGTTTATTTTTCTCTTTGGGGGCGTCCATGCCGTGCTGACTCATACTCTGCAGAATTCTCATACACCTTCCCACCCTTCATGATCCTCGGCTATCTCGTACAAGTTGACGCGATGTCAGAAGATCGCCCCTATGACATTAAGAATCCCCGCGCATCTAGGATTGACACCTGGCGGAGCATGGCTAGATGGGTACGAGGCTGTACGTACCGTTCCCATATCCTTGAACAGCGTCGACTGACTGCTCTCCGACAGACAAGAAACACTTCATCTTCAACACGTGGAACTTGATCATCTTTTTGGCATGTTTGTCAACCGCGGTGCTCGCGACCTACGCCGCGATCTCGTCGATCATTACTGCTTTCCAGACGGGCACGTCTAGAACGTCGTTTGGCTGCCGGTCGCCTTTCCAGCCTGCTTGATGGGTTTGGCGTTGTGTGCGTTCGTTCTCAGTCGAGTTCGTTAAGAACTTGGGGGGGACGAATGGTCGACGATGTTTTTGCTTTTAAGTAATGTGTGTAATGAGTACGAAATGTGTGAATCTGAAAGACTACACAAGTTCGAGTTGTTGACCATCGATGCCGCATTGAACCTATAACTTGGTCACGGAGATACATCAGCCACTGGGGGCTCGCAGATTCACTATGTACGTATATCACCCGCATCGGCAGGCGGAACTTTGTTGGCATGCACCTTCAGAAGAGGTCACAGAACCAATCCCAACGATCATCGATCACCGCTGGAGGGAGGCACGGGTGGGTTGAACCGCCCTGCTAGTGGACTGGCAGGCAGAAGGTGGCACTCTACCAGCTGCCAGGACCCTTGTCACCAATTGGAGACGAGCGTTCAAGTTGCGTATAGTCTCTCGACGAAGACATCATCCGCTGCCGCAACTTCTAATTACGAAGCCTCCGGAGCATCCTGGTCCTGCCCTTAGCTCATTCCCTACTTGATTCCTTCTTGAGAGGGGATATGAACGGCCTTGATGGGAGATTCGTTGTCACTTCGCCTCAACGGGCACCCCTATAGCGTCCTTTCACTTACCCTCCTCGGGGGTTCCTTCCATCCCGCCTCAAAAAGCTGTGAGCATGGTCAGATCTTGAAGAGGAACTTGCGCCGCGGCTGCGTCGTAGTATTATATTAGAACTTCGCCTGCCGGAGGATCTCGATCGAGTCCGCACACTGGGAAACATGGTACTCTTTCTGTATCCACTTAGCAGCTTTCAACAGTTCAGAGCGGCGTCTGATCTCTAGGAGCTTGCAACGTGCTATGCCATTGTTACATAGACGGGCATTCGTGAATCGGTGGCCTTGCCTCCATTCCCGTTCCGGAAGCTCCGATCAATTATAGTTGATGCATTTTCAGGCTGTGTTCGTTATGGCAATCGTACCAATGCGGTTGAACTTGCGGAACAGGGTCGTATTGTTTTCTGGAATCAGTTATTCCGCCTTCGTTCACCCTTTGACAGTCACAGTATCCAGTGACACAGGAAGGAAGAACTTGGCGTGAAATTTTGCACAATGGTTCCCAGCTTCATAACCTACTTGGAGGTCCCGCTACTGTGTTGCATCAGGACCACCACCCTAGCGCTATAACTACATGTAAGATATTACCAGTGATTATAATTGACTTATCATTTGAAAAAAATTATTTATAATAGATTATAAGGCCTTGTAACGCTAGGCTGCCGGTCCTGATGTTTCGGCATGGCATCTCCATGTTCAAGTACAAGATGTTGTCGCTGAATTTTGCAAGTTGTCCAGGCGCTCCAGTGCATCCACTCCTCTCAGGCCTTCAAGTTTCAGGCCATCTGGTGGACCAGCCATCAATTGTCAATGCCAATTAATACAGCTGTGGCACACTTGTCTTTTTTTCTTGGCCAAGATCCCGCCCACAGTTACTCTTCTAGTCAAAAATCCTGTATCGCTCAACTGTCGTCGAATTTGGCGACATGACGAGACCTATTCTGGCGCCCCGCGCGTTTAGTGGTCTTACCGCCGAGTCCTCTTCCGCTCCGTGCGGCTGGCTCATGCAGGGAGGATGAACCAACGCTCTCCAATCTTTACATCTCGTCTTGCACGCTCACCTTGACAGCTCTCATCCATGCTCGTGGGAACAGACCATTAGATTCATCCACTGACTCGGAACAACATCGTTTATTGTGTACTTGACGGACAGCCGCAGACGCCTAGCCAGCACAAACCTGTTTCAGCGGCCTACCTACTGTACACGGAGAGAGACGTCCAAACCCCAATCAACATCTTCGTGGACAACCAAGCCACCGCCAGATCCGGTGACGTTCTCACAACTAAATCGGGGCACTGCCTGATCGACCACTTCCACAGATTACTCCGCAACTCGATGAAAAGACAAACTGAAATGAGACGACATCAACGTTAGATGGGTTGCAGGTCACCAAAGCATCCCAGGAACGAACGAGCGGACAACGAAGCGAAAACAGCAACGAGGAACGGCGGACAATCCGATTCGAAGAAGAAACTTCCCCCCTACCTATGAGAGAAACCCCTCCCCGTCAGCATCTCCGCGCTCCGTCAAGAACAAAAGAAAATAGGGAATGAACGATGAAACCGTTCGTGGGCCAAGTCACATTGATTCAACCGTCTCTCTCAGATAGACCCGAACATGCTAACGGGCTCGTTCACTCAGCTCACAGCACACCTATCCCGCAAGCAAACATCGATCCTAATCTGGCTACGAACGGCCCACTGTCCACCTAACTTCTATCTTCACCGCATAAAAAGAGCAGAATCTCCAGACTGCCCACACTGCCCGGGAATCCCCGAGACCATCCGTCACTACCTCCTCGACTGTCCACTATATGCTCACGAACGAGCCAAACTAATACGCAAAACATGACGAGCATCCCAGAGCATCCCCAAACTACTCACCGACCCCAGTATTGTGCCCCACCTCCTCAACCTCGTCGCGTAAGCTGGCAGACTTACAGCACACAAACCCGGTGACATAGCCCCACAACCCGCATGATCTAAATAATAATACCCACAGCAACGAAACGCAACTACCAACCCAGAAACCACTTCTACTCGCCGAAGGAGGAAAGACCTCTGCCCGCAGATGGTCGTGAGGACCAAGTCAGCAAAGGAAAGAGAGAGACGAAGAAGATCGTCCAAACATCGGACCCCCATCAAAATTCACTCGCCACCCCGAACACGCAAGACCTCGAACAAATCACCTCTACCTCAAGTCCTCCTTTTCTCTCTCTCCCCCATACATGCTCACACTTACATTGCCACTTCCTTACTCCTACCTTACCCGGTCGTCCCCTCCGGGACGGTCCGAGTAAATGACACCTATAGCAAACGACGGCAGGCCACCAAGCCAAAACGTCACACGTCACAAAGGACACTGCCGATTGGAAAGCTGGACCACCTAAAACCGTCGGCGGGAACGACGGGACTAGGGGGGGTTACGACTCGCATCCTAGGGCATCCGGTCAGCTGGGGACGCGGTGGGGCACGGGTGCCCCCTTTCAGTCCCTAGTCTAGTATGTCCTACATAGGGTAAATTACCCCAAAGGGACAAAAATGGATTTAAAAAAAAAAACCTGTTCCAGTTCACACGGGTATGGAGTCCTTCATGAAGGATTACCCATGTTCAGGACAGGGACGCAACCATTGTCAAGGTCGCTGACGATCAGGGAAGAACGAATTTGTCCACTTTGCGTGCCACGGCAATGGCATACCGTACCCTGAGCAACCCTGGGTGACGGGTTCATCATGCAGTACGATTTGCGGTGTGCATCTGCCTGTCACACGACGTTGGAGATCTAAGGAGAGTCCGGATGGAGCCATCTACCTCGTGGCCATGCAGTTCACCAGGTGACTCGTTCCATCCTGTGATTGGGACGATATGAGTTGTGGATTGCACATACCAACAAGGTTTGTAAGAATGTGATGCTAGACAAAGGGTAAATACTGTACTAGGTAAGTAAGGAATGAATGCAGAAGTGGGATAATAGCTTACCTCCAGTCGAGTGGTACGAGACTGGAGGAAAGGTGAACGAGCGGACGCGTCGAGTATACGCGATGTCCGTAAAAGAAAATGTAGGAAAAATAGAGTAAATGATTATCTACAGTAATGGAGGTCTGGATCTCCAACAAGGTTTTCTAGCAACACAGTGTACGGCTGGTCATCTGGATCATACTCGAGCAGCGATGGGATTGCATAAGACACTGAATTGCCTTTGCTCGAGCGAGATGCCCTTTCATCAGCAAATTCTGTGGATGCATATTGGTGTGTAGTACTTCATTTCCACTCGATGGAGAGTGTCGTTGTGTTGACTGGAGCGGAGTCTTGACCAACAGCCCCACAAGTATATATATATATCGGATCGAAGTCCTCACTGAACAACAATGACAGTTGACAAGAACTGGAGTATCGCGATGCGTTGATTAACTGTGTCCGTGATGGCAACCTTTGGGCTGGTTCATCCTTCCTTGGCACTTCAGCACTTGATTTCAGGTTTGCTCCGAAGCCAAAATCCCGCTCATGAGCCGTGGAAAAAGCTACGTGTGAGTCATGAGATTTATGCATTGGGTTGTCAACGAAACCTCGCGTACTGCGAAGCGGTATCGTGACGCCGAGAATTTGAAGCGCGTCTCCCCACGACCGGGTCGCATTTTGTCAGTTATGTACATCATGTTGTAAGGTGCCGCCGGCACCCTAGCTGCATCTCGCGACCTTCGCATCAATCGTATGGTGACATACCTCACGGTAAGTACACCCTGTAAGACTGAATTTCAACCAGAACCTTGTTCGCGGGAGAAAGCTATGCGGAGGGTTATTAGCTCTTTCGTTCGTTGCAACCCATCTACCAAAAGAAAAAAAGGGCATAGCGGATGTGGCCCATGAGGTGAGACCTCACTTCGATTTACGCGTTCGCATGATTTAAAAGTCCGAACGTCACTAGAAATCAGGCTCAAGTTCGATCTTCCAGTCGGCCATTTCCCTCTGCAGGTCGTTCAACATGTCGATTGTGACACAAATACATAAATTACAATCGTACCTTCGGATGTCGCCGGTGCATACTGTGAGCGGCTGTCAGGGTTGTTGGTCGGCCGAACGGCGGAATGGAATGAGCTAAATCTCGTACTATCCCCACGAGGTAATTCCCCCTTCATTCAACCATTGCATTGTTACTGACTCAGGACCTGGTTCAAAACGCCGTTAGAAGATATGACATATCAAGATTGCTCGTCAGTAGAACGCTCAGGACAGACTCCGATTACCATGGAGTGACTACTTCGAGGGCCATGTTTTGTTTCACCTCGGTTGCTTGTCCTTGCCACGTCAAGGATCCGGATAAGCCCGGATTTAGTCTAACGGGTGAAGCGCTGTCAGGCTAAGCTAGTTGAGGAGGTTCTGAACACACGAGGGTCGTTTGCAGGGGGTTGTGTGAAAGAGAGCTCTCTAATTGAAACACAGCGTCGCATATAATATTGTCGGTCCTCTCCAAAATACTAGATCATCTTGAGAAGTAAGTCCGAGAGAGAGCAGTAGTACGCACAGGGACATAGATAGGACTGAGGACAGAGTTAAGTTGCGAAAACCTTCGTCAGGGGTTTTTCATGATCTCCCACGGCCAGGTGCCGATCTGAATCCCGCAACCTCTTTTGTTCCCATGCTGGTCCAATGCCGCAACTTGCCAGCATAAATCCGGTGCAATGCGCCGAGGCACCAATTGAGCGACAGGTCGTCAGGGTAGACAGGTACATTATTACTTATTTATTAGCGTGAACCTCATCAGCGATATTCGACTCCCATCATCTTTCCACCACCCACTTGGAAGGTACGTGCCCTCACAATCAGGAGGACAGATGGAGGATGTGACGATAATGTTGACCGTTCTGCTAGAACGAGCTCAAGAGCGCCGCATGAGCGCTCCAAATACTCAACCCTTCGAGTTATGGCAGCTTTGTGGGTACGTCGCAGGTAAGCAACTCACTATTTGTCGCATATGTATCCCCAACGCCTTTCTAGCCGTCTGTTGGGTGATCATGGTCTGGGAGGGTATCCTCACCTTTGGCCATGAAGTAAAATTTATTTGGCCGTGCGTCGGCCTCTCCTCCATTCGCAACCCTATGAAATGACCCATCCTGTATGGTAGACTGCCATACAATAGCCGCATCAAGTGGTTGTATATCTGTGGGAAGTACCTTGCGTTAGCACTTCAAACGTATGTCCCTCGAATTCACCAGAATGTGGCTTACCATCCAAGACCAGCGCTGTGGTCGCAACCCAAATGTATCTTGCAGACCATGGCACATCCCTGTATCGTTGTCGAGTGTATCGTTTCGTTGAGATGCTCGTGAGCACAATCCTCATGCTTTGCTTCGACATCGTGTTACTTCTCCGCGGTGCGTGCCTCTCGACTTTCGTGTGTTTCAGGTTCTAATGAAGTAATCAGTCTATGCCCTGTATGGACTGCGCACATCGAGCAGCGCAGTTGCAACGGGTGGTGTTCTCGTAGAAGTTATTGCATCCATTGCATCTATGATATTCACCATCCCTAAATCATTGTTCGACTCTCGTTGCGTAATGGTTGACGCGCCGAAGACAATCTTGTTGTTCGTCATCGGTGTACTCATATCGCAAACCATCCTCTTGTGGTTAGTGTTCCATAAACGGGAACACGCCATTCGATCAAGGTCCTCTATTGCTTGTGTCACCATCCGCGATGGTTTTCTAGTGTTTCTTTGCTTTGCTAGTGAGTGAGCCGACTCGCACATTTCAAACCGAGGAGCTAAGTCAAATGTATGACGCTAGCCTTTCTTGTCATTGTTCTCATTTGGACACTCCATAATAGCCCTGCAACCACTTTCATGATATTGTGTGTCCTGCTTTGCGTCTAACCGCTTGAGACTTTTCCTGACATATCTGTGGCAGTTGGATCGCGACGGTCACTTCTGTTGCCGTATGTCCTTCGTCATCCTGCTTAGCGGCCCTCTGGATATTGACACTTACCTCCGCTCACTCACGTAGACGTGCCGCATCATCTTGAACCTGCACCACACACAATACACTGAAACCGTTCAAGAGTTCACCACTGAAATCTGGGGACCATCCAGGAGCGCGGATTCATATCTGCTTTCGGATGGGCCATTTCAACGCAACAACCCGTAATAATAAAACCATTGGATCACATATGTCAACCTCGACCGTCATTGCTATGTCCCCCCACCGAGATCGCGTGGTACAGCACGTGAAATGCCGGTACGGATGCGCCAATGATGAGTCAGTGACTACCAGTGGTGTGTACTGCGACATTCAGAAAAACCATGCTGTCGAATCGCATACTTATTACTTGCTTGCCCGCCTTATTGGATACATTGTGTGGTACTGTAATCCTTTTGTATGTATTCGTGGACCCGTAAAGAGTCCTGCTTTATTATTTAGTTGTGTATTTTACACCCTTTATTGTTCAGTGCGTCTCGAAGACGAGCGGTCGCAATGGTAGACAATGGTGTGATACGGCATGTCGGCTTCAAGTCCGTCGGATGCCTTCGATGCGTTGGGGATGTCGCAATGATTATTCAAACTCAAACGTCCGCAACGCTATCATTAGTAATGGGCGGTGATGGCTTTCCACCGACGGCGCGCCGGATCATTTCATTCATACTTACACTTCATGATCGATCGATTGATCGGAAATCACTGTAGGGTAAGTTGGACTCCGAAAATACCGGTCACCGGAGCAGCTTGTTCAAGTTGGCGGCTTCCCGGCCACCGCCGGGGGCGCGACAGACTTGTCGTCGTCTGTCTGGCATGTAATACACGACCTGCCAAGATGTCAAATTCTCGATCGTGGGAAATATTCCAATGACGTGGTTCCACGCACCGGTGCCGACTCGGAGGAGAATAATTGTCACTCCGAACTGTGTGACCTTGGGTGAAACATGTCGCGAATCATTCCTTGGCATCAAAGGTGACATTAGCAGAATATTCAAGACATGATACGAACGCTTATCATAAGATGATGACCAAGTCAACGACATGTGGGCAAGGAAAGGGTCCATACCAACCGTGTCTAATTATAACATCATGGGAATGATGCATGCCCGTGGCACACTGC
Source organism: Boletus semigastroideus (assembly GCA_038090295.1). Taxonomy (NCBI): domain Eukaryota; kingdom Fungi; phylum Basidiomycota; class Agaricomycetes; order Boletales; family Boletaceae; genus Boletus; species Boletus semigastroideus. The sequence continues at coordinate 28,649 of JBBPMK010000194.1, forward strand.
GTATGGGGTAAAATATAATTGTGGATAAAGGACGAATTTTTAGAGTCCGCGCGCCTCGAGATGACTGCGAAAGATCTTTTGGAAGCCAGAGACGTGATCAAAGTCCATGAGGGTGTAGTGTTGTCCAGGAACGTCGACATACGTGGGCTCCTCGCGGCTAAAACCGGTCCAAGGTTTGAGTTGTTTGTTCAGCCAGTCCTCTTTGCTACCACGGAGTGGATTCGCGTAGAAGATGTCGACCGACGCTGAAATTTAAAATACGGGCACAATGAGAATGCAATACAAATCAAGGGCAAGAGACTCACAGACAGAGCCACTCGGTTCGTATGTTTTACCGCACTCGATCAGTGACCCAGCGATGTCGACCCAGTGGTCGAGCTTGTCGCGGGTCAACTGCAGTTCAAGCAAACGTCCTGGGGGAGCTATATTCCAAAGATTGTGAAGCTGTTCCTTGCGGGTGAGAGCTCTCCATGTCGGTGCGAAGTTGCTGGCATCCTGCTTGCTCACGAGACCAAGGAAGTACGAGAGGTTGAGCATACCGCTTGTCCAGTCGATTTCGTGCATACGGTCGGCGATGTGTGGTGGAATGTTGATCAGACCTGTGAATTTGACTTCGTCGCCCATCGCCTCGAGGCGCTTGGCGACTTCGAAGGCGACGACACCACCATACGAGTAACCAGCGATCGCATAGGGACCGCGAGGCTGCGTCCGTTTGACAGCTGCAGCGTAACAGGAAACCATCTCATCCATAGATGTGAAGAATGAATGACCGGGTTCGAAGCCCCGTGCACGGAACGCGTAGAACGGTCGCTCGTTCTGGAAATACTTGGCGAGGTTGACGAAGATGAGGACCTCCCCGACACCAGGGTGAACCATAAAGATCGGGGTCTTGTTCCCGGTGAGGTTGAGGGGGACGATGGGATCGTACTCCTCGGTACTTGCATCCCGTGAAATAAGGGAGTTGATGTAATTCGCTAAGCTGGAGAGGACAGGGTGCCTGAGGATCTCGATGGTGGGTATCTCTAGAAGCTCAAAGGCAAACTCTCCTTCGCGCTTGAGTCGAATAACGTCGATGGAGGTACCACCGAGTTCGAAGAAGTTTTCACCGGCAGATATGTCGCTCACGTTGAGGTCGAAGATGGCAGCGTAGATGCGAGCCATCCTCATCTCCGTCTTTGTGGAGGGTGTAATGAAGCTAGCCCCACGAGGAATGCTCAACAACTCCTCTGCACGGGCGATATGCTTGGCAAGCCCTCCATAGTTGAACTTGTTGAGGAGGCGAGCCCTAGAAAGCTTTCCGAGGGTAGTCTTCTCCATCTGATCAGCGGGAATAGGGATAATCAGGTGAGGCGGCAAAGTAATCATTTTAACAGAGACGTCTCGGAGGGCGTGGTGCGTTGCAGAAAGTTTGGCAGGAGCATCCTCGCCATTGAGGTCGAATGTCGGCGAGTAGAAAATAACAAACCCTTCGGTCTCCTGGGAGGGCGCACGGTACGGTATAGCAGCAAGGAAAGAGTGAGTGACACCCTCGACATTCTGAAGGTGAGTTTCGAGTTCTGGGATACCATACGAGACACCGTGGACGATGACAGTGTCCTTGATACGCCCACTGAGTCTCAACTTTCCGTCCTCAATGATGCCGATATCACCAGTGCGATACCAGCCACCTTCAACGAAGCCGGAAGACGTTGCCGCGGGGTTGTTGTAGTATCGAACAAAGACCATTGGTCCTCGTACTTGAAGTTCTCCACTCTGACCGTCAAGGAGGGGTGTCACGCCATTCATGGGATTCACGATTCGCATCTCGCACCCAGGAATGGGTACGCCAAGCTCCAAGAATTCGGATGTGGGTGTCGTGACCAGAACGTCAATAGGGTCATATATGCATCCAGCGCTGAAACGCTCCAATTAGACTTCCATATTGATGCAAACATTTACTTACCAAGTCTCTGTCATCCCGAAGCCGGGAGAGATGACGAACGAGGCATTGCCATTCTTCGCGAGGCTCCTCATAGTTTTGCTAAAAGCGACAGCAGTGCCACAGACAACGGCTTCACCACCGCTGTTGACGCGTCTGAGAGAGGCGAGGTTGAACGTGCCGAAGAGGTCAGTGCGTTTCTCGAGGTCGCGAGTGAGTTTGGCGAGCAAGAAGTTGGGTGCGAACGCAATTTCGATTGCCTTTGTTAAGATTAGAACACAGTTGGAAATGAGGGACATTAACTACGAACCTTTTCCTCAATTAGACGAATGAATCTTAAGGGATCAGAGAGGATGGCGGATGCATGGACGTGCAACTGTGAGGCACCATATAAGAGTGGTGTGAAATGCATTTCAAGGGATCCAGCGACGTGGTCGAATCCGACCCCTTATTCTACGTGAACACACCACCCACCCAGTAAGCACACCGAAACTCACAGTTCATGACCTTTGATCGTGATGTAAGGCCATAGCTTTGGCCTTTTGAGCGGCACGCAGCGATGATGGTGCGGTGTGTGTGAACGACGGCCTTGGAAAAACCAGTCGACCCAGAAGTCAAGAAAAGCATGGCTTCATCGTCAGGTCTTGCATGGTGGACCGCAAATTTCGCGCCCGATGTCTCAGTCGAAGACTTGAGCTCGGAAAAGAAGTGAATGTCGAGATCGGATATTGACAACAACTGGTAGGCGCCGCTCTCGTTCGTCAACCAAGTTGCCGAGGAAAAAAGATTCTTGATGTGAGTGACGTGTCCCTCCTTGTGGGCCTGCTCAGCGCTCATGGCGGGCTGCAAGCAAGGGACGTATCCGACAAGGAGGCAGGCCCAAACAGCAGCCATATTGTCCTCGTGTTCGGTTAGATAAATGATAATGACGGAGCCGGTGGGCTTGCCCCATGCACGAATAGCTTTTGCAAGGGAGAGGGCATATTGATAGAACTCGCCGAACGTCTTGGTTTTGATGGCAGAGTTATGAGCAGAGGTGATGAACCCGAGCTCGTGATGAGGATGTTGATGGACTGCCCGAGAGAGAACTTCTTGGAGAGTCTCCGGATTCGATGAGTTTGAGAGTGAAGCTTTCAATTCATGAATGGCGCTGACAGGGGCGACGGGAGGTGTAAGAGCAACGGGAGACATGGGTAATGAAGGTACGCAAGGGTAAACTTGCAGAAACGAATTGGGTGGTGTGTGTCGAGTCTGCTCGAACCCTCATGTTATATACTTTTTCAGACGTGAGCTTGTCCGCAACCCCAGGATGAGTAGGTTGGCCAAAAGTCCCATGCCAGCTAGCCCCGTCACGGGTCACTGTCCTCACCTAGCATGTGGAGCGTTTCGCGCTTCCTGGACCCCCCAATCACCTCTGCGATGCGAGGGGGACTAAATGACCATGTAACCGACTAATGTCAACGATGTGTATCTCCAGATCTGGGTAGACCAAAAGTTCTGTCTACTATCCGTTGTTCGCGTGAGGCTTCGATCAACGATTGGAGGACACGGCTGGCAACACACGGTATATCGTACCTGTTATCTCACTTGAATTGGGAAAGCGGTTGGCGGCAAGAGTGTACCGAGTGAATGAAGTTTTTGTGCTAGCACCGTGATATTTGAGGCAAGTTGATGTTCTGGTTATGGTTCGGAACTAATTTGCGACTACAATTGGAAAGCTTGGATCTCCTGAATTCTCCGATCACTCAATTGCGCCAACGTTCACTGGTCGCCCAGCCCAGCAGTTGATACCCCACCCCCCAGAAAGAAGGTTCTAGTACTATCGCTACATTGATAATTCCCCCCAAAAAAATTTTACTTGACTTTTTATTTGCTTGTGTGAGGAATCAAAAAGTTCTAATGTGAGGTCAAAGTTCGTTAGCTAGAGCAATCGAACCAGCTCGACGTACATATCCAGCGCAAAAAACATTTTCTAGCCTCATGAACACCTATAACCTGATCCGGTCGGGTCACAAAGTCATAGCCCATCGCGAGATCACCGGACAACGATTTTGTTCGTACTTCCCGACGGACCACCTACAAGTGCATCAGGATCACCACCCTAGCGCTATAACTACATGTAAGATATTACAAGTGATTATAATTGACTTATCATTTGAAAAAAAATTATTTACAATATATTATAAGGCCTTGTAACGCTAGGCTGCCGGTCCTGGTGAATCTAATACTTATTGTGGCGCAATTCACACCAGCTTTTTGTGCGAGCCTATCGCTCGACTGTCCCGGAATCGAGCGTCGCCATCGAAGGGAGTTGTGCAAGCACTCATCCACAGTGGTACTCGCGGCCCTCCGATCCGGTTCGTGCCAACAAGATTGTTTTCTAAAGTATCAAAGTTACGCAGTGCGACCAACCGAGTTGGGTTCACTGTCTCCGCGGCACCAAAACTGGCAGTGGGTTTCGTATCCTCGTACAAAGGTGAAACAAGATGTCCGGGATATGGTGCTTGATTGGCGCCGAATATAAACACATGTCTAAAGGTTTTCTACGTTGCTCCGTGCTCAGCGTCACATTCTGGAACCTCAACTACGCCACTTCCCCCGGGCCATCGGATCGACCTAGACGTAAGCGATCGGGCTTCCATATCGTTTACTCTTTGGCGGCTATGAGTGATTATCCATCAGCTCCGCAACTTAAGCTAAACGCTTGGCCAAACTTCTGCTACTAAGACATCACGTGTCTCCGCACAGGGTTGCCTGTTGTATCATGCACACTGCCTTGTAATCGTGTCTCACAAAGTCCGCAGATCCTCGTTTTTCGGTGCACGCGTTTTCTTCCGATTAGCCAAGCTTTTTGCATAAAAGTAAGTTTGGTAGCCTGTTGCACCTTAGTGACTTTTGCGGGGGTAGTTCGTATCTAAGTTTTGTCCTGCATATTATCCTTTCAAGTTTGCGAAACAAGAGGAAATACCAAGTTGAATGCCGTTGTCCAACGGTCGCTGGGGTACTTGTTCCAGCAAATGGTGGTGTTACGCATTTAGATTAATATTTTCCAACCTACTACGTACATACCCATTCATCGACACACTCTGTCTACGTGACTCATGCATTGATGACGCAATTAAATGTACGCTATCGAGAGTAAAAAGAGACGCCCATTCTACAACGCTGACAGGCTGATCCGCTTGCTTCAGAACCGTACCCACTGGATTACATGCAATACATCTTGTGATATCCGGAGATGCAGCCTCCACCGTCAATACCGTACCCTAGTCTCCCTTAGGCAGACAAAAAGTCGAAAGAAGGTTGTCATTCCTTCCTTCGCCTTAATACTCCAGTGTAAGTAGTATTAGTATTAGTAATGCGGGCGATCGTGTTGCGCGATCGATAGTTGCGAATTACGATGCGTCTGGCACCATCTGGCGGACCCCCGATGCTCAGACAGCCAATCGGTAACTTCTTTTTGCCCTTATGTCTAGTTTCGCCAGTCAATTAGGTTGGCCATGCCTCCGATGAAGGTTTTCCTTGGCATGGTTTTGGCTCCGCACATAACTAAGTAGCCAGAGGGAGCGATGTCACGCAGCCTTGACATCATTCCTTCGGTGCTAGACGTGTCAATGATATCAAACGCCGCCCGGCCTAAAAGTTTCTATTTCATCAGTAATAGTTCGAGTCATGTCATTGAACCTGTACTGGTTGTATCAGAGATGATGTACCTAACACTATTGCCGGTAGCATGACGGAAAGTCAAATACCATAAGTTTCTGAAATGACTTCCAAGTGATTCAAGTTCGTGGCATGTATTCCGATGAGTAGATGCTATCTGAATCAGCGTCTTATTGACGTTGGATGACTTCTCCCACCTACAACTCCTTCCTTTCGTGTCGCCAACCAATGTAGGAGCAAGATCAAATACGAGAAAGCGTGGAATGTGATAGCGGGCTAACGACCTTTTGAATGAGTCCTGAATACTTTTGGTGAGTCAACAATCGAGGTAAGTTTTTCAGAAAAAATTTGCATAAAATTGTCCGCAACCAATGCCCTTTTCCGTTGCAATTATCCAGAGACTGCGCGCAACAAAGGTAGTCGGACGACGGAGGAACCAAGCCAGTGAATGGCGAAGTTGGCTCAGCAGTTCCCACGATCGCACTCCGCGTCACTGCTGGCAGACTCGTCAATGTCACTGACCGTACGTCATACCAGTACAGCTGCTGTGGATTTCAATCAAAGGAGCGGGAGGGATTCAGCCAAGGGCGGTCCGCTCCATTTCGAAAGTCTTGAACCAAGGACTCAGAGAAGCCCTCGGAGATAAGTGGTGCCAACGCCGAGGGTGTTCAAGGCCTACAACATACGTAGGTGGAATTAATAATTCATGCTGCCTGTTTCATACAACCAGATCGAAGAAGGTGGCGAAGAACTGACCGGATTACTTTATAGGTAGATGGTGCGGGCGACTGGGAAAGAAAAGAAAGAAGTCCGAATGCTCCCACAAGTCGTCAGACGGTCGCAATATTTATCCTTTCGTTTTATGGGCTTGTCTGTGAGAGTACATTCCTTGGCTCGCACCTTCACCACTAAACTAGCTGCGTGAGCCCATTTGTTATTTTGCACCTTCATTGAGCATCTAAACTAGTACCTGCCTCTTTCTTCGCACAGATACTCTACTCATCATTCTACAATGCAGGCCCTCAGATTCGAAAGGACAGGTTCATTCGACGAACTTGCCCTCTGCACTATTCCAAAGCCCTCGCTCGCTCCGGGTGAGGCGCTCGTTCGCGTCAAGGCCGCAGGCATCAACGGAGTGAGATATCTTTCCCTGTGTCTTTTCCTTCCAATGACTTGGAAATCCATCATCCCAACTTTTGTGCTCTAATTCTAACCTCGATGTTGATGCCTTTCCTTATCCCCCGGTCCCCGATGATCATATAACAAGTCCGATGCGGCAGCGGTATTGGGTATTTTACCGTTCGTGACGCTTCCGCGTACCCCTGGTCGAGATTTCTCCGGCGAAGTCGTGGAAGCCTTGGATAGTGCGGGCATGCCAGCGAACTCCTGGATCGGTGCAAACGTATGGGGTACCGGCGACGAGCGGGGTTTCACCTCTGACGGAACCTTCGCAGAGTGAGTCCGACTCCTTCGCGAAGCGATGACGTCCCCGTCCGACCCTTCTCTCCTTCGATCTAGATTTGTCAAAGTTCCATTGGCTGCGCTGAGTCGCAAGCCCCAGTCATTGAGTCATGCCGAAGCTGCTAGTATGACCCTCCCGTGGCTCTGTGGATGGATCACGGTCGACACGCTCGCCAATATCAAGACAGGAGACAACGTTGTCATTATTGGTACGTCGACTGGACAGTCTCACAGCACATGCTGATTGCACACATAGGCGCCCGCGGTGGTGTTGGTTCTGCCGCTGCACAACTTTGCAGAGACCGGGGCGCTCGTATATTCGGTACCTATACCACGCTGTCCGACATAACACCACCGCCATACTTGACTCCTATCGAGCTCACGTCCAACACTGCCATACGTGACACGATCGCGAAAGAAGGTCTTGCCAACAAGATCGACGTCCTGCTTGACTGTGCAGGATATGATGACCCCTTCAACGATGCCCTCTTCACAATGACGTCGAATGGCTCTGGCCGTGTTGTCGTCATGGCCGTTCACTCCAAGGACGGCTTGTTCCCCATCGACATGCGTACCTTTTACACCAGGTCGCTGACCCTCAAGGGCATGAAGTCGAGCATGCTCAACTCCGTCCAAATCAAGGCATTTCTAGACCTACTCTCTGAAAAGATCGACAATGGAGTATTCCAAGGTCCACAAGCGGTGGCGACTGTCAACATCAAAGACACGCTCTCAGTGACCTACGCGCTGAAGCATGTCCTGACAAAGTCCTCCCGTTACCGTTCAGTCATTGTCCCCTAGGTGATACACAAAGAAGTCAGAGAAACTAGGATTCTAAGTAGTGTGTCATGGTACAATGATACAGGGTTGTCTATGGAAATGAAATGTATGGTGCTCAGGGCAATGTACGACACCAATCTTTCAGCAGGATTCAGTTCTTCTTCTCCAAGTCGTCACGTGATATCGACGTGAATTGACAAGGCTCTTGGTTCCGTGCGACGTCATTCGTAGCCAAGTTCACGTTTCTGCAGGCACACAAGTTAATGAAGTAGTCATCGCACGTTTCTCAGGAAGCTTACCTTATCAGTGTAGCTCCAAGGATTGTCAAAAACCCGGCGGGACACGCCGTGAGGAAGACACAACCCAACTGTATTCAACACTCACAGGAATCGCAGCGAACGATCTATGTGGTACTCACCGATTTCACATAAGCATAGATGACCCCTGGCCGTGCAGTCAAGGTCACAACGGAGTAGATTGCGGTCACACTTGCCCTGATGGGACGGGGATCCACATCGGGGGCGTACGCAGCCAAGTTTTGGTGCAGTTGACTATCAAAGACCACACCCGCGCTGAAAAAATATGTTTTGGATCAGTTTATACCATAAAGTGAAGGATTTGGGCACATACATTGTCAAACCGATGAAACCGCCAAGCATTTGCATGACTGTTGCGATGGCATTACATATAGATACAGTTTCTGGCTCGGACAGGGCTTGCACTAGGGAAGATCGGTGGTTGAGTAGATGTTCTGTTGTTGCCTGCATCCAGACCCACGTGTCAGGAACGCATTCTGCATAACCGCGCCTACATGCGCTCATTGTCCAGATCAATATGCAACGGATTTATAGTGTGGCTCACCAGTCCCTATACCGTATAAAATCTGGTATATAATGAGCTTCGCTAAGGAAGTGTTTTCGGTGACAGTGAAGAAAAGTCCGCCAGACACGCAACAAAACCTAGACACGATGTATTGGTAGAAAGCCGAGAATCGTGCACGGATACATACACAGGGGCGCAAACCAGGAGACCCCAATAGTGTCCCGTCCGCGACAAGATAAAGGCAGAACCTGTTGTGGAAATTACCGAGGACAATACAAAGGGCAACATGTCGATTGCAGATCGAAATGGGCTGTGGTCATAGACGGCCTGATAAAGTAGTGGGATATAGCTTGCCACGGTTGAGGAAAACGCTTCAGCTGGGGAAAGTGTGCACGCACAAGATGAATGCCATCGAGTTGAACATGGTGAAGAAGACGACGATGCAAGCCCCAATCCTGTATAACATTCAGAGCCAATTCTACGAGTGCGTACCGTTTCTAATAATCTTACTGAGAACGGCACGAAATGACTTTCAGGGGTAAAATGCCCTTGTCACCTTGGTGACCCTCCCATAGGGACAGCGAGATCAAGAGCAGGACACACACACACAGAAGCTGCATGAAATCGCTAGTGCCCACTTATCTTAGAAGGAGTAGAGATCCATACACTGATTACAGCCGGCGACTTCCACCCATTGCTGCTACCCCACGAAAGTGACAAAAGGAGAACAACCATGGTTGCAAGCGAGAGGAGGCAACCTAGTCCACAAAATGAGTTACGACGGAGGCAATTATGTCACTATTACCTATCCAATCCATGTCAATGAAGCCCTTGATCGACGTCTTTTCCGTGGACCCTGTCGATGGTCTATGATGCGGCAGTTTTAAGATAATGACCAAACAAGCCAGTGCTCCAAATGGTAAATTGATATCTGTAGAGGTAACGCGAGCTGATATCTATGAATAACCGGGGCTCCTCACAGAAGCACCAGCGCCCTGGATACAAATGATTCGATTCAGGAAGCGTAACATTACATATTCTGACAAAGCTCACAAGAAATATGAGTGGTAAACCCGCCTAAAGTTCGAAATGAGGGAAAGGGCTAAACTATAAGGGAGTAGATTACTCACCTCCTAACAGCGGTCCCACGATGTTCGATAGAGTGAATAACGCACCGATGGCCCCAAAGACGATTGCTCGGTGCCGAATTTCAGTGCTCTGTCCAAGTACACGTAAAGGTAATGTGGGGTGTGAACACCAAAAGAAGTACCTCAGCCAAGATTGTCAGGACGGACACACAAATACCGGCAGCGCCGATGCCAGCGAAGACGCGTCCGAAGATAAGAACATCGATCACTGGCGCTACACCGCAGAAAAGTGAACCGGTCTCAAAGGCGACAATTGCAGTCATGTAGACCCTGAGAGTGCAAGCATGCCTGATGTGAGAACGGCCGCAAACACTAAGATATCTACTCACCATTTAGTTGGGAAGAGGGTCAACGCCTGTCCATACATGGGGGTAAACGCAACTATAGTAAGGAGGTATCCGCTAGTGACCCATGTCACATCTTGTAGTGCATTGAAATCCGAAACGATTACGGGGAGAGCAGTTGCAACGATGGTTTGATCGAGGGCGATAAGTGCGACACTCAATAGCAATGCAAAGACGACCACGAGGAAGGGTTTTCTAGACAAAAGACGAGTCTCGTCCATGCTGAGCGACTACCGATGGCGAGGTGACAGGATGTCAGAGAGACCTCGATCCACCCTAGTAAATTTATGATCGGGAATTATTGGGAACGAGTGATGTGTTTCTCAGTGGGAAAGGGTCGATCTGTAGTGGGTGGGTCTGCCAGCGATGCAGGACAGGTCGAGTCGCGGGGACAACAACGACTCCTCGGGAAAGCCCTAGTATCGCCATCGGGGTAAACGCTTTATAAAGATGAGTCTCGGTCTCCATAAGGTTGGGAACCTGATCTGTAGAAAATTCAACTCACGCGGCTCCTTACGCTAGCACTCGGGACTCAGGACGCCAAGCGTTAAAATCGTGGTGGCGTAATTTACTCCCCAGCCGTTACATGAAATCTTCTCAATGACGCCATCGCAAGTTAGTTTGAATCGACGATTGAGATAGGTCTTGATCGTTTGAGCTCCAAGCATATGAGCTCATGGTCACCGCCCAAGTGTTGTAGGCCGCTATCCGGGTCGAGGAGTCTCCTCGGATGCCAAAATGCGGTTGAGCAAGCGTACACAACCGAACAAAAAGGACTCGGCGTCAATGTGGCCGAAGGTTTCCGGTTCACACGATCAGAACGTTCTACCGAGGTTAAAAGTGTGGTTTGGTCCCACTGTGCACGGCAGGATCAGAGTCACAGCGATGTTAAAAAATTCTTTCTCGCTCACACTATGCCTTCCTTCCGTCCTGACTAGGCTGTTCTAGGGTGATTTCGACTTGTTCCTATTTTTTTCCTTCTTTCCCAGTAGTAACATGATTTCATTTGTTACATTGATCAGTCAAAAATGCTCAAAATATTTTTTTGCAGTCTAGAATCGCCAACACTGCTCACCCAGGCCATTTGTGCCTGTTCTATTGACGGATGGACCCTGCCGCGTTCCTGGAACTTTTGACTCTACATAGCCCCGTACGCAACAGAACAAGAAGGGTCATCCTTGCCACAATACTGCGACATCCCTCTCGAGGCCAACGTTGGGAAAAAGAACACGGATACGTAACTGTTATCTAGCCGTCGTGAAAAGTCCGTAGACTCCGACTGTTACGTTGTGTTTTCGTAGCCCTCCATGGGCGCCACGCAATGGGACCCTGGTCTGATTGGACCGGAACATCTTTGTACAGTTTGTACAACATTTTCCCCTGAATTGACCAGCAGGCATTAATGGCTCACTGAACGAACACAGCCCTGGCTGTCAGACCAGTGTCTTATCACAAATTTATATCGGCGACTCTCAAAGTACAAGTCGCTCAGGACGCGCTAGTGTCCGTCAGCAGCAAAAGAACTCCTGAAGACTACGGCCAAATATGACCAAACCACGTTCGATCGTTTCGTCCGTCCCAACAAAGGTAGCGCGAAAATAGTTGACACGCTATTGTTCGTTAGTTCGCATGCAACCTATTCCAGGAACTCATGATACGTACGTCAGCAATGTGGCTATCAGATTGCCCACACCCCAACCGATCCACGATCGCAAAGGTA